>CAWUCR010000173.1:0-37847 GCA_963920665.1 Straminergon stramineum
CCAAAATAATCGCATTCAGCGCAAACGACCTACCCAAAAAAAAAACCAAAAAAACACGCATAAACCCATCAGCATACGCCTCAAACAACGCAAAAAAACCCGTGCATGGGGCATAGGCTGGCACCACTCACACAGTCTGAATAACCTGCGCGCCCCACCCCCCTCTCAAATCTGCACCCTCCTCCTCATCACCGCGCGCACCTGCATCGGCACACTAATCACGTACGCGCTCTCCCCCCTTACGTGTCTCGCATGCTCCGCCATCGCGCTCGCCCGGTATTGCGATGCGTCGAACGAACCCGGTGCCGCGTTGTTGTTGGCGTTGGTGTTATCGGAAGAAGCAATCTCAGCGCGGAAGGACGCGATATCTTCCTTGTTCCGCCGACCCAGCTCCGAGTTGTTGAAATACGTCGCGAATTCATCGGGGGTGCGGGGCGGGGGCGGTTTCCCCGCCCACGCCTCGCCCTTCTCCCTCTCCCCCCTCTCCCACTCGACCTCCTCCGCCCCATCCTCCTCCCCCCTCCCCCTCGCCTCCCGATCCCCCCTCCACACTCTCGCACCCGCATCCGTCACCCCGACCAAAAAATCCGGTATGGTCTGCCTATTCCTCCTCACCCACCCATTTCCTCGAAATACGCACACGCAGAGTCGGCGGGGCCGTAGTAGACCATGCGGCCTTCGTAGAGGAGGCAGACTTTGTCGAAGAGCGCGTAGAGGGGGGCGCCGGCTTGGTAGAGGGAGACGAGGGTGGTGAGGCGGGTGGTGGTGGTTAGGGTGCGGAGGGTGGTGAGGAATTCGAGGGCGGTGGAGGAGTCGAGGCCGCGGGTGGAACTGGGGAGAGGGGGGGAAGAGCGTTAATATGGTATTTGGTTGAAGGGGGAATAAACACGACACTCACTTGTCCCATGCATGCACGACACTCCGGCTGGCCAACGCTTCCGAAAGCGACACGCGCTTCTTCTCGCCTCCACTAACCCCCCGAATCGCCGCGTCGCCCACAACGGTCTTGGAGACATGACTCAGCCCAAACACCTTCATCCACATCTCCGCCACCTCCTTCGCATACGCAGTTCTCTTCCCTTTCCCTTCTTCCCCTGTTCCTCGTCCTCCCCGCCGATGACCCGATTCTGCGGTGCCCTCGACGTGGCGGCAAACTCAAGCGTCTGCTGCACCGTCAAGGTGGGGAAATGCACATCGTCCTCGGGTGTGTATTGCACGTCTCCGCGGTAGTGTTTGTTGATGGTTTCTGGGGAGAGGGTGGAGTAGGCGAGAGAGCCTTCGATGGAGTGGAAGGAGGTGTGTTGGTTGGAGAGAGTTTTGAGGAGGGTGGTGCAGCCTGAGCCGGGGCGGCCGAGAACGACTGGGAATAGCAAATAAATGTAAGTAAGAAAATACACGCGATACTTAGGAGAGGGACGTACGGAGCATCTCGCCTGGCCTTACCACACCTTCGAACCCAGAAAGAATATCACGCAGGGGCGGGTGGCGCGTTGCGCGAATGGCGTCGATTTTGTTGAGTGGGTTGAAGATGGAGCCGATCGTTTGTTGTTGTATAGCGGAGGCGCCGAGTCCCACGACGCGAAGGTTCTCGAATACGACACCGAGTTCACGGCGTTGTACGCCTGCATCGTCTTGTCTGGAAAGCAAAGTTGAGCAAAACGGAGTGAGTGTTATTTGCAGCTCGACTCACCGTTGGACGATGCCCTTTATCGTCTTGTCGAAATCATAAGGTTTACGTGCGAGGGTTGCCTCTGAGTCTGCGACCGAGCGCGGAGGTGTTGCGTTTCTTTCCTTCTTTGAGTCATTATCATCTTGAATATCTTCTTCTTTCTGAGTTGACATGGGTGGGTTGGACGCTGATGGTGGTCTGGTGGGGTTGACCACTGTTGTTGCGGTATCTGGTCTGGAGGACATGCCAGCAGCAGTGGACGCGGTCTCTGCTCTCAACGACATGGCGTTAACTTGGCAATGGATCAGACAATCTCACCGCCAGCCATATTTAACGATGTGATAGATGATGTTACGGATGACGTGATGTTGATGACTGAGCGGAGATGCCACGGAATGACAGACAATGTTCACTCACGCCTCAGTCAGCCAACTCGTTCTGCTCCTCGATTCTCGGTCTCTCCCAATCGGCTTGTTCTAGCTTGCGTAACCCTCGGCGGATGCGTGACGTCACGTTTTTGCACCGATCGGGGCGATCAACTGTTTTCTTCTCAATGACAGGACTCCAAATGGGCGAAGAGGTGGCTTTCCTTATCGAGCCATGTCTTCTAATATAGATAGAATCTTCGACTCTCGTATATCGCCCTTTTCTTGCAGAGTGAATATGTGGCCAGCGCATATTCCCCAAAGTTATCGCCGAGCACACTAGCACTTCGGGCACCGTATCCGTACCCGAGCGTGACAATTAAAGATTGCTCACATCAAACTCCACAGCGCTCTCGTTAATGTTCTCAGGCTCGCACCCATCGCCGCAAACCAACTCCAAGTTCTCCAACTCGCGATAAACTCACGGCCACCCTTCTAAACATGTGCCCAATCAAATCTAATCGGGATTCCCGTTACAGTCGTTAGGCGCTGGATTCAACTGCGGTTGGCTTGGAGGTGCGGTGAATAAACGTGATACTCTGTTTCCCGCTCCGCCCGTCCGGTGAGTCAGCGTGTTTACTTTTCTCTGTGAATGAATTCATTTCTCCGTTGTACTCACTGTTGCGTGAAGACAGTACGCGCGTCGCTGAGGCGTGGGCGTGGGTCTACACAAAAACCTCCATTCCGTGATACTTTTACACATTTTCAAAAAAGTTCCAGTCCACTCACTGATTAGGCTTGCCAAAAGCGTGACCTGTCAAAAGACAACAGTTGTGTTTAAGCTCAGTTAACGCTGCAATAATACGACCATCTTTTCATAACCCGAATATCCCGCCATATCTCTTTCATAACCTGTTGAGGTGGGGAGGCGCATCATTAGCAACCCACTTCAGATCTCTTCCAGATGAAGCTCGTTCATGAATCTAGATTGATAGTCCTACGCTTTCGCAAGCCTGAATAGACCGCTACCTGCTGCCAGAATCATAGGCGGTTAAATTGCGTACCCAGCAGTCAACCATTTCTCCATGCAGAAAATATTTTCAAAGACCTCAAGACCCCTCCGTGCTTACATCTTCGATCCAGGACTTTTCATAGGGAGAAATGCCCAGCGTTTCAGGCGGTGAAAGTGGAGTGCAATTGCACCCCTTCAAAATATTCCCTCATCCCTCCAATTCCACCGTCCTTCCTAATACAATTGAATAGAGCGCATCGGATGACCCCATAGCCGCGCACCAGATAAGTTAGCATGCTCCAGTATTCGATAACCATCCACAAGGTCTAGGACCCAAGATCGGAGGGGAACAGTCGTGTTATGTATATCTGCTTTCGGTAAGTACCCAGGTCAGAGCGCATAAAGTCTCGCATATTATATTGCACGTGGGGATATTGATCTTGCCCGAGACCGTCTGGTGGATTGTATGTAAGAGTGGCATGCCTGATAAATATTAATGCGGATGTGGTTTACACGGGTGTTGAACGTCGAGGATGGGTGAGTATCTTGTTAAATCTAGATGATAGGGACCCTTATTTCCACCCGATTTCGACTTGATTTGGTTTTCGATTGCAGCCGTGAGTTTCAACAGGACCCCCGAATATAGTAAATCCCTACAAAATCCGATCCCGCTGGAGGAAAAATCCATGCATTTGGGCTCTGGGGAAATGGCCTTTTTCAGAGAAAATAAATCGGAAATTTCTGAAATCGGCCTGTTTCACAGAAAGGGGGATTTTGGCATCGGAGTCACCTCGCGTATGTACAGTATATTGCTCAGAACACATACATGTTCAGTGTTAACGTTCCTTTCGGTTGAGAGGTCTCTGGACATAATTACGATATCAGAGAGCGTATAAACAGAAGTAAAATGGCATCTGATGCCTTGTTCCATGAGCCTGAGAGAAGATTCATAACCCCATGTAAACTGCGTAAGTGAGAACTCGGTGGCTTGAGAAGATATTTGAGTATTCCAACAATCTCTGACTCAACAGGGCATCAGATTTGCAGTCGGCTTTAGCGGGTGCAGCCTGTACTCCCATTCCACCCTCCATTTGTGTCAATGGTGTCTGCAGTTGGCGGGCATTTCATAGTCTTATGGTAGGGTTGCTACGAGAGTGGTGTAAGGAAATGGTCACGAATTCGGATGCAGTCGATGTTTCGCATCGCTGCCCCGACGCTTGCCCTGGCGCGCTGGGCTGAGGGCTCTGGTTTCTCCTGGAGACAGGTCATTTCCATCATTCAGTATCATTCTAGATCATTCTTCGACCTTCCGCCTTCAAATTGTCTTTTTAGGACTCTGGTTATTTTCGTTATGCTCAGGTATATAAAGTAGCTACTTTGCTGTTGAATCTTTAGTCTACCATAATCCGAGAGCTTATTGCCAAAATTGCTATGGGTTATGGGGGATGACAGGATTATGGGTTTTGGGTCGGAATTTGGGGGTAACAACTTGGTTAGCAAATTTTCTATGGATTCCTACAGGCTATGGGTTAAAACAGGTATGGGTTATGCCAAGTTCGACTGTATTATATTGCACGCGGGAACGTTGGTCTTGGCTGTCCGGTAGATTGTAAGAGTGTCAGGACTGATAAAGTTTACACGGGTGTTGGACGTTTGAACGCTGAGGATGGGTAAGTATCTTGTCGAATCTAGATAATGTTTGTCGTCGGTTGGAAATGTTCAAGAAAAAAAGATATCGAGAGGGACTGATAGAAGTACCTGAATTCCTTCGGGCGTGAATACAGCTCTGAAAGCTGAAAGAGTTGAAACAGGGTTTGTTCGTGTTGACCAAGGGCTTCGCAAATTCTAGCGGTGAACGGTATATATGCAGTAAAAATAATCGTGCAGTAAATTAGAATGGAATTGCTAAGTGTGAACAAGTTGCTACAAAGTGATGCTATGCGAGGAGAATGATAAGTAAGTGATACATTCATGCAGTTCCAGAGATGTAAACAGGAAGGTTCATTGCGTGCGTGTTCGTGGTCGCTCCACAGCTTCTGTCCGGGCCTTCGCGAGTCTGACGCTTCTCCTTCGAGTTCGCCAGTCGTTGCTGGAAACAGCTTGTCTCGTATCTTGCAACGGAGTTGTCTCAATGCTCCCTCTGCTCCTCTTGGCGGGCGACTCGGGTTCCTCCTCATAATCTCGCTTCAAGCGCTTCCCCGAGCTTCCCGATCCCCCAGAACGGGCTTTATTCCTGGTTCAGCGGCTGTGTAAGAGCGCTCATGTCCGCCGTAAGATGGGCTGCGGGTTGTTGTGATCTCGTCTGGAGATTTATCGGTGGCAGGTGGTTCATCCGTACCAGCCGCCTTCAGTTGTTCGATGGTTTCGTCGACCATGGCCAAAAAGCGGGTGTAATCCTCTTCAGCATGTTCACCTGTATTTACCGGGAACGGAATAGGATTAGCGCCGCGGATGGCGTTGAAAACGTCGACCAGTCTAGGCTTGAAGAACTCTCGCATACGATCGATGAGAGGAAGAATAAGTTTGCCAAAGCGTGGCGCCACGTGATACCTTGGAGGGTAGTCAATGAGTGCTCTTTTATTGTTCGCAGCGTCTTCCGCGTCGAGGGATTCCCACGAGGTCAGGAAGCGGGGGAACGGTTCGTCTGGCGTACCCGGTCTGGAAAACCCAAAGGAAATCCAGCAGAGTACGTAGAAAAAAGACTCAAGGTCATCTAGATGATCATGATGGCCGAGCGCACCCCCGTCGCTCGTCAAAAGCTTAACCGACTGGAATGCCCGAGTTCCCTGAAAATGGAATATTCAGCGCATGCAAACGTAGATCATGTGAGCGACGTACAGTGCGGAAATCCCCACTCAACGTACCCAGATCTTTGAGCCAGATCGCTAGGTCCACATCGATGAGACGTCCACGATTTTCAGGTGCTTTCGGATCTCCAGTCAGGATGTTCCCGGCGCTCACATCGCGGTGCAGTATTTTCGCCTTCATATACATGTTGCGATGACCTGTGTGAAATGCGTACCGATGAGCAGAAATTCATCTGGAAAAGTCGAAACGCTTACCAGCAACCGCATCACGGAACACAGTCAGGAGCTCATACGTCGTCTTTGTCTCCGTGATCGGCTGGCCATACTTCCTCAACACGATCCGACAAAAAATCCGGTCCTGCATGCCATCAGGCATGACTTCTTCTCCGAGAGCATCCGAGACTCGCGCGATATTGTCCTCGTAAGCGACAATCTGGCCGACACCGTCAAGCCCCAGGCAAGCAATCAGGAAATCCACCTCTGATGTCCGACCGATCGCTCGCCAAGAGTCCTTGATTAAGAACTCTCCATCCTCATTCCGCCCAGTCCAGCCCACCATACCCCTACCTCGAATGGTGTGACGGAAATATGGGTCGGGGTCGAGCTCAAATGTCATGATCTCCTGGTCTTCCGCTTTCCTCATTACCAGTTCTCCACCTTCCCCCTCCGCCACGATTTCTTGCGGACGAAAGGAGAGCACACGCTTTCCTCGCCCAGTATATTTTATCATAGGGTCGAAACCTGCAGCCGACTGGAGAAGGGAACTGATTCCGATCACGAACTTCACAAAAATTGTCGGCTCCTCGCGTATATTGACCCAGTCCGAAACGATAACACCGCTGCGATTGAACTGGTAGAGACGAACCCGGCTCTGCGTCATGATGAAGGAATAACGAATCGCCGATTTTTCTGCTCAATGAAGCAGCTTCGCGCGTACACTCCTAGTTGGATACGATCGTGTGCCTCTGATATGCCAGAATCGAGCTTGAAGTCTGCAGGGCAGACGCATTGTCGGAAATTGCGAGGTGGGTTCTCGATTTGTTGATGACCCGAGATCGAGTCTCCAGTGCCAAGAATGAGCAGATCGGGTGCCACCTTCAGAGCGTTCTTGCCAGGCGCCTCGCGAACCTTGAGTTTCATGCGGCTGCTTTCTACGACCTTGCGTTTTGAGTCGAGGGAGAAATTCTTCAAGATCTCGTCAATGATCTTGACTCCAGGTCCATAGAGCTTGCTCTCAGACTTTGGATTCTCGGGAAGTTTCCACTTCTTTGTTTTGCAATTATACCCGACGCATTTCTGCAGGAACTTCTGGATATTCTGCGGAGTTACATCCTTGTGGTGGCGTACACCATCCGAGAGTATCTTTTCCAAGAAGTCACGCTGTCGAGCCTGTATAACGGCCCCGTCGAGTTCACGTTTCAAATCCACACGCAGGGCCGCAACGTCGACGTATTCGTGTTCACTTTCGCTGGGGTGTGTGCTAGCTTTATGTGGGCTATGAGACGATGATTGCTTGACTTGGCCCATGATGTTCTCGCCTCGTGGCGGTGTATGATCGCGTGAGCGAGTGAAATTAGACAATGCGAGTGCAGAGTCGCTAGGTTCGTGATGTAATTCGGTTGTAGAATGCGAGGAATGAGTCGAAGAAGCGCTAGGAGTTATGTTCAGTTCTAATGAGGCGTTCAGATGAGCTCGCCGCCGGAGTGCCTGCGATCCTGGTGTTGATCTTGGAGTGCCACTGACAGAATTCCTGCGCGAACCTGACATCGTGATGAGGAATTATACATATTTTAGAGACATTATTAGCCCACCTATATACCCACTTCTTGAATGTTGCTTTGACCTAGTGCCACGATAGTATTGGGACGAACAATGCTCGACCACTCAGTGAGCCACCGTCAAGCCAAAGCGGAAGGCCGTGACACTGACGCGTGACCATTGAGCGTGACGAGCGTGTTCACAGCGAGCACGTGATGTATGAGAGCTTCAAGACACATAAATCGAGTTAAAGGCACATCTAGTGGAATCAAATATATTAAGGGAGCTCGTCTAAATTAAAGGAATGCTCATTCTATTCTATATAAAGCATCAGAGAGCCTCAGAATACTGGTGTTTTCGCTTGCCACATAAGTCATCATAAAGTTCAAAGTGCATTTGAATGAGGGATCCTGCAATTTCGTCCAGTCAGCTTGCTTGGGCGTGCTTCACCTTGCAGACCAAGATTAAGAATACCGTGATGAAATTTGATTGAAAAAGTCCCACATTCTTGCACCCTTTACGAGGGACGAACGGAAAGCAGAGGCCACGCGCAGCACCTTTAATGGGACATTATAAAGTTGGACTGACCCTAGTCAGGTCGGGTTCTTGACTTACGATCGCTTTCATAAACTGACTAAAAGCTATGACCAAGATGCGCCCAGCCAAACATCATGGTTCTGGTCTTCAACGCCCAGTGGATTCATTTAATCTCCCATCAGTCGCCCCGTAGAAAGGATCTCAGTCGTCCGAGTGATAGCCTGGCCAGCGTTGACGCGGATGCTAGGCGGGTCAGGACCAGTGTGATACCCCAGCACATAGTACGATATAGAGGCCCAGTTTCACAGAAAGGGGAATTTTGCCATCGGAGTCACCTTGCGTATGTATATTGCTCAGAACACATACATGTTCAGTGTTAACGTTCCTTTCGGTCCTGAGAGGTCTCTGGACATAATTACCATATCAGAGAGCGTATAAACAGAAGTAAAATGGCACCTGATGCCTTTTTCCATGAGAGAAGATTCATAACCCCATATAAACTGCATTGGTTTACGCGTGGGTTGAGAATGGGTAAATATCTTGTTGGATCTAGATGATAGGGACCCTCACACTGAGAATTCAGCCTGATTTTCAACTGATTTGACTTGATTTGGTTTTTGATTGTGGGCATGAGTTTCACCAGGACCCCGATAATAATCCCTATGAGGTCCGATCCTGCTGGAGAAAGAAAATTGTGCATTTGGGCTCTGGGGAAATGGCTGTTTTCAGAGAAAATAAATCGGAAATTCCTGAAATAGGCCAGTTTCACAGAAAGGGGGATTTTGGCATTGGAGTCACCTCACGTATGTATATTGTTCAGAAAGCATGTTCAGTGTTAACATTCCTTTTGGTCCTGAGAGGTCTCTGGACATAATTAAGACATCAGAAAGTGTATACACAAAAGTAAAATGGCATCTGATGCCTTTTTCCATGAGAGAAGATTCATAACCCCATGTAAACTGCGTTTTAAGTGAGAACTCGTTGGCTTGAGAAGAGATTTGAGTATTCCAACAATCTCTGACTCAACAGGCCTAGTTTTATCCAGTAATTACATTAGATTTGCAGTCACTTTAGCATGTGCAACCTGTGCTCCCATTCCACCCTCCATTTGTATCAATGGTATCTGCAGTTGGCAGGCGTTTCATGGTCTTTTTTATGGTAGAGTTGCTACAAGAGTGGTGCACTTGATAAATGCAGACGTGTTTGATGCAGGACGGCCCGCCTGGTGCCACACCCCAACTGAATGAATCACATTGGAGCTTGTCAAGGGGTATGTGAGAAATTTTTCAAGTATATGACCTTGGTTTATTTGTTTAAGGGTCTTCAGACCCCATCCCCTCCTCTCACTTCTAAACAAGGAAATGATGACATAATTTAATAATGGTCCATTGTCCCAACAACCTAATCTCCACATCAGCAGTGCTTGCACACTCAAAACCAGTGTTCCTTCTACAATCATCATTGCAGAACCAACCCCCTGTGGGCTGCTCAATGAGTTCTTGGCAGGTTAAGTGATACTGCATAGTACGGGAGGATTAGCCAGTGTTAGTGTTGCTGCAGCTCGGCTAGCCGTGAGTCGGCCTCTAAAGCCGCAGCTTACGGCTCAATAAGCCGTTCAGTTTTGGTCATAGATGTAGCCGAGCTGCAGCTTATCGGCTCATAACGGCTGCAGCTGTGGCTGAGCTGATTCAATAAGCTTAAGCCAGCTAGCCACCACTTGAGCCTTGGCTCAAGCTGGTTGATCAATTGCAGAGTGAGAAATTGGGTGAATTTATCCTACTACATTTCAAAGAAATGTACCGCATCATCACTGCCAAAGAGAACACCCAGCAAATCAGATTCTGGGTTGGGTGTCACCCCCATATACCTCTCATTGGTTACCCAACTACTCATAAAGCCCAGATAAGCCCATATTTAAGCATCTGAAGAGCCTCCATGAGTACTGGTTAGATACAGTTGCGCTTGAGGGTATCAGTCTCAGCACTGGAGGAAAAAAATGCGCCACCAATGCTTGAATTGGGAGAAAATCCAGGGCCATGGCAAAGAGTGTTGAGTGAGCAATCAAATTTACCTGTTGCAGTTCAATTGTTAGTCATGCACTTTCATGGCTGTTGTGAGCTCCTGTACCGTTGCCACCATCTGCCGCAATGATCATGCAACTCTGCTGGACACCATTACACAGTGTGTAGCGCCAACACCACCCTCTTGTACGGCCAGTGCTCGTGCATTGAGTACCTCTGGGATTGTGGGAGGAGGGAGGTTCATGGTGCCCGCTCTGGGGGTGACATCAGGTGCATCACAATTTCTCTGATTCTCCTTGACGTTCTGGATATTGACACTCATGTTGAGATTCTGCGGTGTGATACCTTTGTCAATTGCCCTGGGTACTCCAGGTGGTGCGCCCATCGCAAAGTTGTCATCGGGTTCGAGTGAGACAATTCCTTCCTCAATCCCAGCCCCATTTCCCTCCGGCATCATTGATGATAATGTGAGCATTGGCGTTCACCTGCATTGGTACAGCAGTAGGATAGAAATGATACCAACAACACAATGGGGATGTGTCATGGAAATGTGCACTCAGCGCTCAGGGGACAGAGAGTTTTTGTCCGTTACACAACCACGGTCCATATCCACATTGCCATCTGTGTCGCTGTTGTGAGGGAGGATTCCTCACTAGCCGCAGATTCATCATATTCATGAACTTCACCCTCTTTCCACACTTCCCGTGCCTCCAAGTCAAAAGCAAATGTTTTCCGTGCCTTCTGGCTCAAGCGCAATGCTTTCTCGCACCCTCTGCTTCAAGCAAACACTTTCCTGCACCGTCCGCTTCAAGCCCAACACTTTCCCGTGCCCTCCGCTTCAAGCCCAACCCCTTCTTGCGCCCTCCAAGTCAAGCAAACACTTTCACGTGCCTTCTACTCTTTCCCACATGTCTAGGAACTCAATGCCAAGCTTCCATGTGATACCCTTGGCTCTCCATTTTTTTTTGTTTTCCTTTTATAGCCACTCATTCTCCTGACCCCTCTTTTTGGAGTCCTGTATATAAACTGTACCTATGCTACCTGAAATATAGTGTTTGAAGGTCCGGTTATGAGACTGCAAAAAAACTGTAACCGGACCAGACCAAGACCGCAAAAGACCGAACTGAGCGGTCCGGTCTTTTGACTTTTGAGATATTGAGACCGCAAAAAGACTGGTCTTTGCAAACCGGTCTTGTCGGTTAAGACCGGTCTTTTATGCGCCTCCAAATTCCCTTCAAAACACGCCTAAGTACGTCTTGATTGGTAAAAATTTGACAAAGATATGCTCAAAAAGTATTACCTTTAATCAAAATTAGTAGACAGAGCAGAATAATTTGTAAAAACATCAATTCTCAATGTATTTTAATGTTCTTGGACTCGTTTGAAAGCTACATAGTATAAAAATAGTTTTATTGAGCCAGAATTCTAAAATTTGTCGTGTAATAAGTCAAAAAACCGGTCTCAAACCAGTCATAACTGTTGAAGACCAAGACCGGTCTTGGTCTGGTCTTTTGGGTTTCAGGGAATACATAGACCGGTCTTGGTCTCCGGTTAAGGCCCTTGAGGCCAAAAAACCTGACCGGACCGGACTGTCAAACACTACTGAAATACAAGTATTCCCTACCCTCTCGCAGTAAGAGCTAAGTTTGCTTCACCCTATCGTCATCTCAATATTGTCCTTTGTCCTACACCCACGTCTTTTGCTTTTTGTCCTACGCCTCCGTTTACTCATTTTCAGCACCCGTCCTATCGTCCAGAAATCATCCCCTATTGTCTGGAAACATTCCTAAACCGTCTGGAAACATTCCTGCATTGTCTGGAAACATTCCTGCATCGCCTGGAAACATTCCTGCATTGTCTGGAATTGCTTTGTGCACCTCCAGAAATCATCCCACATTGTCCAGAACCCTCCCATATTGTCTGGAATGTCTGTTACATCTTTCCTGCAATTGGGTACACTGTCCTTCTGTGTTGGCTAGCTGCAACCCCTTAGCAAACTGAACTACTAGGTTTTCTGTTGATACAGAGGAACCTACACTTACACCATCATCCTCAGTTCTATATTGGGCCATGATGTATTGGGAGGGAGAAGGAGAAGCACTCTGCTGACGTGGGTGGTGGTGATTGTGGTGGGTATGGTAGCGTAGGATTGTGGTGGGTACGGTAGAGTAGGATTGTGGCAGTAGTTGGCTTGTCCCAGTGGGTTCTGGCAATTACGGTGCCACAACAATCACGGCCTGGCACAGAGACAACACCCCTCAGTGTTCCAGAGCCTATGGGGGTGGCAATGATGGATGTGTCAGCAGATGTATTGATGTCACCGTCTGTGTCGTTGGAAGGAGAAGGAGAAGTGGGACTAGAGTCTACAATTTGCACAAAATTGATAATAACACCTGAGCGGCATCCATGAGCTCATCCTTTTGATAGTGATTGTTATTGTGTCAGTAAAGTATGAGGGAAAAAATATGATGGGACACACAGAACACTGAACAAAGACCTCGCCGCCGGATGGTGTGGTGGCGTCTTTGACTCAAATCAATGAATTGACTTGAATTTGGCATTCCAAGGCCCTCGATAATTTTGCGGCCTCTTTGAGTTGCCTGACCAGTTGCTCAGCTTGAGCCTGAGCCTATCTCCTTGATCTATTGTCTCTCGTGGAATACTGGTGGCACTAGTGCTAGGTCCAATGGTAAAACCTTTATTAGCAAACCATGCCTTGAGTATATAGCCAACAAAATCAAGGGTGTTCACTTGGACAACACAGCTCCAAATTGATTTGCTCTCACAAACACCTATATTCACAACACATTGAAGGGTGAGCAAAAATTGGTATGCTGCATGTTTGTCGAATACTTGAGGTGAACAGTTTTGGAGGCTTGGTCCTCGGTGCGAGCTGAGTTGCTGTGGTACTGGTAGCCATAGAATGCACAAAAAAAAAGCAAGAGGTTAAATTTTAAGGCCATCATCGAAGGTTGTACAATGTGTTGTTCACATGGCTTAACCCAGCTTAAGCTGGCAGCTACCAGCTACTCAGATTGTAACAGCTGAAGCTGAAGCCAACATCGAGCTGGGCCGTTGATTGACTTGGCTTTGGCTACAGTGCAGCTTGGCTTTGGCTGATTATCGGCTCAAAGCCAAAGCTGTGGCAACACTAGCCAGTGTAGCTATGAGTAAAACCAACCAACAGCCCAACTTACCACTAAATAACATCCAGGTGAGTCACATTTAAGAAGATCCACATTGTTGACAGGAGCAGCCCGATGCGCTGTTACCCTCACATAGTGTTGCCGCAGCTACAGCTACCAGCCGGCTACATAGCCATAGCTGGTACTGGCTTAGCCGTAGCTGATACCAGCTAGGCTACAGCTAACTCACAGCTTGCAGCTACAGCTATGAGTTTCTGTAGCTGTAGCCAGCCATTTAGCTGCAGCTTAGCTGACCCACTGAAGTCAGTATAAAGTCTAAGTATACTCTTGAAATCACCCCTCATTTCATTATTTAAACTATGAGAATGTACAAAGTATCTTCAGTGTGAAGACTGCAACATGTACAGAAGCAACAGTGCCTACTTAAAGTCAAGTTTAGACAGAGCTATTTGGTGTCATGTGATTAATAAGAACTATGATTGATTACTTAACCCTGCCACTTGCCCACAGGGTGTCCTATATCTCTTCTAAGTGTCAGTATTAGATTACTTATACTACAAGCTTTGTTTAAGCAAGATTTTGGTAAGAAAATTTGATGAGAAGAAGGCTAAGCTGCAGGTGAGCTGGCTTAGCCATGGCTTAGTTGGTTGATCAGCTTAGCCATCAGCTTAGTCAGCTGTAGCCATTGTAGCCAGCTAACAGCTATGGCTACAGAGATTTGGGCTTCTTAGCTAGCCACTAGCCAGCTAAACCTTAACCAGCCACTAGCCAGCTATAGCTTAGCCTAGCTGTGGCAACACTACCCTCACAAGTTCCAAAAGGATCAAAGTGGTCAAAAAAGTGCCACTGCTTGGAGTCATAGTTGTTGGTGGGGGTGGTGGGGAACCATCTGAGTCAATAAGATGAATGGGCTTGTTATTTGGGGCATTGATGAGGGTAGATGATGAGGAAGGACCAGCCTGAGACAAACTCAAAAATGAGGGTGTGGGATTAGGTAGTGGAGAAGGAGTGGTGGTTGATGCTGACAGCTTGGGCAAGGTTCTGGGCAGCTAGATTTGGCAGAAGTGCTGTTGGAACCCTCATTTTTTTGATGGGCAGCACTCTCTCTCTGTATGGACAGTACAATTGGCTTCTCCCCCAAATCTGATCTTCACGTTGATTTTGCATGTATTGCAGTATTGAATACCCAACACTGTGAACTCAGTGGGAAGCTATAAATAAAACAAGTTTGATGTCATGTAAGTGACTGAAAGGGGACAGCAACACACCTTCTTCATCTTCACCATAAGTAAAGCTGTCAACAATAAGCAAGAAAAGAGCTGTGTGAGGAAATTTTATGGCTGTTTATCCCATCAGTGGCCAGGTATTCTCATGACTATGATGCAATACACGCTCAAAAGGGCCAAAACTGGCCAAAATGAGGCCTGTTTGCAATATTAATGCTGGAATAAACATTCCTTTGCGTTCTAACTGTCTCAAAAACTTCAATTAGTAATTTAAAAAGTTATTTGTTTAAGAGGCATCCAGGTACTGTACTATTACCTTCAGTTCGGCAGTCACGGGTCACAGAGGCATCTGTTCTGCCGAAATATGGCAGAGGTCACTGGTCACAGTGCCAGATGCTGAATCCATTTTCTGCTCAAATATTGGTGTAGAAAAAGGTCTAAAAACACGAAAAAATCACTTGCTCTCGTGTTCATGATGTTCACACTCGAGTTCATTATTCTCTAGTGTAGTGGAAAGCAGATTGTTGTAGATGATGCTGTTCTTCAAGTTGTACAACATGTTTGCTCACCCTTTGCACTTCCTGGGTGTAGGAAAGGGAAGCTTGAGCTCAATTTGCAGGGTAGTACCACTGTAGTCAACAGCAGTGGTTGGTATTTCTTAAGGAGGTTCACTAGTGCTACAGTGGTGCATTCGATCTGCCCCTCCCGAAATTCAAACAGGGCACCTCAGAGTATTTTTTTTTTGACAAATCTCGAGTGGCGAAGTGTCTCGCAATTGATTTATCGGGCGCCACCCAGGCCAAAACCTCCGGATTTGGTGTTTCTGAGCTGCCGAATGCCGAAAAAATCCCTAGGTCACGGTCACGAACGAACTATGACGAAATGCCGAATCAAATTTATAAGTCACAGGTCACAGGGCCTGCCGAACTGAAGGTAATATAGTACAGTACCCCCCCCCTTCCCCACCCTGTGTGCTCCGGCAAATGCCGGCATACCCCATGGAGCTTGTCGTCTTGTGTCCCGTATAAAAAGACACGAATTATAGTCTGTCTACAGGAGACTAGGAGCTTTCATCTGCCTTGTACAAATTGCGCAGGTAGAAGAAGCTGCTTAGCGACTCTATTGAAAACTCCCAATCTCCGACCTGGTCGAAAATTCTGGAGAGATTACTGTTCTATAATCCCAGTTTGGTGGAATCAAACTCTCACCGGAGTGCCTAGGCTCCTTCTACAAAGTGCATGAAGCGAAGCAGGTCGAAGGCATCACACGCGATAACTGCTGACTTCTCAGGACTGTGTCGTCTGTGTGGAATAACATCTCTGGAAATTCAACTGATCGCCCTCGCATCCAGTCTGCTCAAGAAACCTGACTTGGTGGCCACATCAGCGATGCAGATTTTTTCTTTTCTTTTCAGTCCAGCATTTTACATGCTAGATACGGTTTGGGCACTCGTGCCTTTCACTTAAAAAGACGTCTGAGAGCCCCACAAAGTCCCCAGATCTTGAACACAGGAAATGTGCCGACTTTACGCATCGAAAGCTCCCACCACCCTTAAAGCGTCCAAGGACATTGTAATCCCTGGTTTTACAGAGGAGCTGGTTGCTACGGACCTTCCCGATGGCTACTGGCTTCAAGCCCTTCCTTTTTCCACCACAGGCGAGTTTCCCGATCTCGTTGGTTATGGTCTAGGAGACGAAGAGGAGGCCTCCGTTAACAAGTTCTACACGAACCCAATGAATTCCGAGTAGGTTATAATTCCTATCTATCGCTCGACTCTGTGCTGAGCCGTTCTTGTCAGTGGAGCGGACTGGTCTCTCAATGAAATCCAGGAGCTTTACTTCCCAGTTGCTGGGTCGCGTGCCGATCTCACTGGGAACGGTTATAATGACAGTTAGTAACTTATAAGTAGGCCGCTCTATCTCTACTCAAGGCTTGTCCAATGTCTTCGCAGTAATTATTTGCGACCGCTTTGGCCCCAACTTGGGAGAGGTACAAATACCTGAGCTTTACTAAATTTTGCGATCCTTATTTGCACACATGTAGCTATGGGACGCAAAAACTCAGGAGGGTGGCCACGTTCTGGGGCTTAAGAACCCTGGTAGTCGAGAGTCCACGGATCATTGGGATGCGAAAAAGATAGGCAATTCTACTGGTATGCACAGGTCAGCGCGGACTATCCTCCGCGTCTAGGCTAGTGATTTTGATTTTATTTTTCTTAGAGTAAAAGCTGCTGCGGTTTCAGCGTGAATTGACATACCGATCTCTTCTCACATTGTCTCCATATCAGCCGGCCACTTTGAGACGAAAGAGTACTTTCAAGTCATGGGCTTCCCAGCCGGCGACCTGACCAAATCCTCTACACCCCGGAATACGGGAGTGATACATCACTTGGTCCCCAAAGCTGGACTTCAGATATCGTCTTCCCTTCTCAATTCCGGCTAATCCACGAAGTGAAAATCATACAGTCTGCATCAAGAGACGGGTTAGATATTGCGATCGTTGCAGGACGAGAAGGGACGGTTGAGCTATGGTTTGAACGCGGCGAGTGGCGCTACAACGTCATTAACAAAGGCGGACCTGAGGAGCCGGGTAGCCCTTACTGGGGCCCTGGCTCTGTTGATATGGGGGCGGTCGGGGACGACCCTATCGGGTATATCATGACCTGCGAGGTTCGTCTTGCAGACACTTCAAACGTACTGATTGTTCATCACTATTCAAATTATGATAGGCTTTCCATCGGAATATTCTGGCTGTGTACGTGAAGAAGGATCCAGAAGCGACGAATCCCTTAAGGATTCATCGTTATGGACCCGGATTGTGCTCGACTACTTTGGGCCTCTCAATGAAGCATACTCAGGAACAATTCATCAAGTTGCTACAGGTGAATTTATTGGCAGCGGCGAGGACTCGTTTGCAGTTGCCTGTTTGGGAGTTCGTAAGTCGATCTACTGTCTTTTACTGGCAACGATTGGTGTAGCTATTGTGTCGAAGTAGGATCCAGCTGTTCAGACACACGTAACTGATATGACAAATGAATCAAGCCGCGAATCAAGGAGTATATCTGTACACCCCCTCCGACGTTGCGAACGGAATTTTCGCCAAGACCAAAGTGACAGACGAGTCTGCTGCGCTCATGGCCTGAGCCAGGTATAGCTCGTCCGCTCTTGTCTTGTATCCTGCAGACCTTGGCTACGTGACAGGACATCGCCTCCATATCGTACTATGTGGCGGGGTACCACACTGGTCCTGACCCGCCTAGCATCCGCATCGACGCTAACCAGGCTATCACTCGGACGACTGAGATCCTTTCTACGGGGCAACCGATGGGAGACTAAATGAATCCACTAGGCGGTGAAGACCAGAATCATGATGTTTGGTTGGGCGCGTCTTGGTCATAGCTTTTCTTCAGTTTATGAAAGCGATCGTAAGTCAAGAACCCGACCTGTCTAGGGTCAGTCCAACTTTATAATGTCCCGAGGTGCTGCGCGTGGAGCTGCTCGCCTCTGCTTTCCGTTCATCCCTTGTAAAGGGTGTAATATGTGGGACTTTGTCAATCAAATTTCATCCCGGTATACTTAATCTTGGTCTGCAGGATGAAGCACGCCCAAGCAAGCTGACTCAACGAAATTGCGGGATCACTCATTCATATGCGTTTTGAACTTTATAATGATTTATGTGGCAAGCGAAAACACCAGTATTCTGAGGCTCTCTGGTGCTTTATATAGAATATAATGATAATTTAGATTCCACTACATGTGCCTTTAACTCGATTTGGAGCTCTCACGTGCTCGCTGTGAACGCGCTCGTCACGCTCAATGGTGACGCGTCAATGTCATGGCTTCCCGCTTTGGCTTGACGGTGGCTCACTAAGTGGTCGAGCATTGTTCGTCCCAATCCTCTCGTGGCACTAGGTCAAAGCAACATCTAAGAATTGGGTATATAGGTGGGTCAATAATGTCTCTATAATATGTATATTCTCTCATCACGATGTCGGGTTCGCGCAGGAATTCTGTCAGTGGCACTCCGAGATCAAGACCAGGATCGCAGACACTTCGGCGGCAAGCTCATCTGAACGCGTCAATAGAACTGAACATAAACCATAACGCTTCTTCGACTCATTCCTTCCATTCTACCGAGTTACATCACGAACCTGGTGACTCTGCACTCGCATTGTCTAATTTCACTCCCTCACGCGATCATACACCGCCACGAGACGAGAACAGCATGGGCCAAGTCAAGCAATCGTCGTCTCACAGCCCACATAAAGCTAGCACACACCCCAGCGAAAGCGAACACGAATATGTCGACGTTGCGGCCTTGCGTGTGGATTTGAAACGTGAACTCGACGGGGCCGTTATGCAAGCAAAACGTAGTGACTTCTTGGAAAAGATACTCTCGGATGGCGTGCGCCACCACAAGGATGTAACTCCGCAGAATATTCAGAAGTTCCTACAGAAATGCGCCGGGTATAATTGCAAAGCAAAGAAGTGGAAACTTCCCGAGAATCCAAAGTCTGAGAGCAAGCTCTATGGACCTGGAGTCAAGATCATTAACGAGATCTTGAAGAACTTCTCCCTCGATTCAAAACGCCAGGTCGTAGAAAGTAGTCGCATAAAACTCAAGGTCCGCGAGGCGCCTGGGAAGAACGCTCTGAAGGTGGCACCCGATCTGCTCATCCTTGGCACTGGAGACTCGATCTCGGGTCATCAACAAATCGAGAACCCCCGCAATTTCCGACAGTGCGTCTGCCCCGCAGACTTCAAGCTCGATTCTGGCATATCAGAGGCACACGATCGTATCCAACTAGGAGTGTACGCGCGAAGCTGCTTTATTGAGCAGAAAAATCGGCGATTCGTTTATTCCTTCATCATGACGCAGAGCCGGGTTCGTCTGTACCAGTTCAATCGCAGTGGTGTGATCGTTTCGGAATGGGTCAATATCCACGAGAAGCCGGAAATTTTTGTGAAGTTCGTGATCGGAATCAGTTCCCTTCTCCAGTCGGCTGCAGGTTTCGACCCCACGATAAAATATATCGGGCCCGGAAAGCGTGTGCTCTCCTTTCGTCCGCAAGAGATTCTGGCGGAGGGGGAAGGTGGAGAACTGGTAATGAGGAAAGCGGAAGACCGGGAGATCATTACATTTGAGCTCGACCCCGACGCATATTTCCGTCACACCATTCGAGGTAGAGGTATGGTGGGCTGGACTGGGCGGAATGAGGATGGAGAGTTCTTACTCAAGGATTCTTGGCGAGCGAGCGGCCGGACGTCAGAGGTGGATTTCCTAATTGCTTGCCTGGGACTTGACGGTGTTGGCCAGATTGTCGCTTACGAGGACAATATCGCGCGAGTCTCGGATGCTCTCGGAGAAGAAGTCATGCCTGATGGCATGCAGGACCGGATTTTTTGTCGGATCGTATTGAGGAAGTATGGCCAGCCGATCACGGAGACAAAGACGACGTATGAGCTTCTGACTGTGTTCCGTGATGCAGTTGCTGGTATGCGTTTCAACTTATCCAAATGTATTTATGTTCAACGGTACCTATCTCACACAGGTCATCGCAACATGTATAGGAAGGCGAAAATACTACACCGCGATGTGAGCGCCGGGAACATTCTCATTGGAGACCCGAAAGCACCTGGAATCGTGGACGTCTCATCGACGTGGACCTAGCGATCCGCCTCAAAGATCTGGGTATGTTGAGTGGGGATTTCCGCACTGTACGTCGCTCACATGATCTATGTTTGCATCCGCTGAATATTCCATTTTCAGGGAACTCGGGCATTCCAGTCGATCAAGATTTTGAAGAGCGACCGGGGTCCACTTGGCCATCATGATCATCTAGATGACCTTGAGTCTTTCTTCTACGTACTCTGCTGGATTTCCTTTGGTTTCTCCACACCGGGTACGCCGGACGAGCCGTTCCCCTCCTTCCTCATCTCATGGGAAACCCTCGACGCGGGAGACGCTGCAGACAAGAAAAGAGCACTCATTGACTACCCTCCAGAGGATAACGTGGCGCCACGCTTTGGCAAACTTATTCTTCCTCTTATCAATCGTATGCGAGAGTTCTTCAAGCCTAGAGTGGACGACGTTTCCAAATCCATCCGGGGTGCTAATCCTATTCCGTTCCCCAAAAATACAGGTGAACATGCCGAGGAGGATTATAACCGCTTTTTGGCCATGGTCGATGAAACCATCGAACAGCTGGAGGCGGCTGGTACGGATGAACCGCCTGCGACCGATAAATCCCCAGACGAGACCACAGCAACCCGCAGCCCATCTTACGGCGGACATGAGCGCTCTTACACAGCCGCTGGAACTGGGAATAACGGTCGTTCTGGGGGATCGGGAAGCTCGGGGAAGCGCTTGGAGCGAGATTACGAGGAGGAACCCGAGTCGCCCGCCAAGAGGAGCAGAGGGAGCATTGAGACGATTCCTTTGCAAGATACGAGGCAAGCTGCTCCTAGCAGCAACTGCCGAACTCGAAGGAGAAGCGTCAGACTCGCGAAGGCCCGATCAGAAGCTATGGGGCGACCACGAACCCGCACGCAATGAAACCTGCCTGTTTACATCTCTGGAACTGCAGGAATGTATCACTTACTTATCTTTCCCCTCGCATAGCATCACTTGTAGCAACTTGTTCACACTTATCACTTCCATTCTAATTTACTGCACGATTATTTTTACTGCATATACACCGTTCACTCCTAGAATTTGCGAAGCCCTTGGTCAACACGAACAAACTCCGAAGTTCAATTCTTTCAGCTTTCAGAGCTGTATCCACACCCGAAGCAACTCAGGTGCTCCTATCAGTCCCTCTCGATCTCTTTGCTCTTGAACATTCCCAACCGAAGACAAATATCATCTAGATTCGACAAGATACTTACCCATCCTCAGCGAAATACTCCGAAACCAAAAACGACCCGCGTTCACTGCGTCACATTCTCACTCTGTTCCTCTGTGCTCGATAATCGCTTATGCAGCAGAAGCTTCACCTTTCACTCTTTTTAACTGTGCGCCATTGTATTCTACTGTAACTCTCGCAAAAACTTGTCCTGCCAGTAGCTCTCATGGCATCTACCTACTGCCGATACAACCCCTGTCCATCGGCAACTGGCTCGACAACGACAGAAGGACGCGTTTACTTTCATTTTTTATTAGCTCGTACTCAGGGAATGCGCACTTTACCTGGTGGTAAAATTGCTCCCAGGCATTTCGGCTGGCTCGAGTTTTTTTTTTTTTGGAGGGAGCCTTAATCAATCGTCCCCAGGGCATGCAATGCCGCCCAGATACTTCCTCACATGCAGCATCGTCCATCTTGATCAATCGTTGAATCTCTTGGTAGTGAATCATTTATGTAAATGGATTTTCTCCAAAGATGTTAACCACCTATGGCTAGGTTCTATACGTACTGGGTTGATGCACCTCAAAATAGTGAAACATTACTCACACATTCACGTAAACTTCAGCCGCATCCTCGATTCTTATTTCAGATATGCAAGTGGGAATTCGTGCGCCAAGATGATTACCACCTAATCATAGCTAACATGGCTGTACAGACTTCCGAGCCCATGACTCCCCTTGATGACGACGACGTCCTTGTCTTTAAGCCAAACTCGTGGTTCCCTCCTAAAACCAATACCCGCTGGCGTCCCCGTAAGTATCAAAGTACCTGGTGTTAGTGTTGTGCCACGACTGAGATGTTCGACCAGTTCTGGTATGCTAGAAATCATCTCACGGGAGGATGCACTCTGCATGACAGACCCATTAAGTTCGGTCTGAAGATCGAATTCCGGTGTATGCGGCATTTGATCGGCGTTCAAGATGACAGGGCCAAGCGGCATAAACGTGTCAAGAGATTTTCCAAAGCTTGCTTGGGAAACTGACATCTGGATCGTACGAGCCGATACGTCATTTGCCAAGGTATACCCGAGGAGGTAACTTGACGCCTCTACCGCCGAAACATTTTTTGCGCGGCGACCGATTATGGCGACAATCCTTCATGAATTTTCCGTTTAGCATGCATTCACGCAGGGAATCAGACCGATTCAAAGTTAACTCACTCGCCCTCGTAATCTGGGTATGAATCTTGAGCGAATTGGGGAATCACAATGTTACCAGACGGATCAGAAATAGAACTCGCAGGCTTGTGGAAATAATTGGGATGTTCGGCTGAAGGTGCTGATGATTTTGCTGATACCAAACATGATTAACGTCATCATATGTTAGAGGTGTGTTTAGCGCGCACCCTCCTTGGCATGACTTTCATAGTTAAATCCCAAGCACATCGCAGTGCGAACATTTCCCGGATCAATCGGAGACAGCAGCTGTTCCCCACACGCTCAAAGGATAGACTCAATGCAGCAAATCCAAACGTACCTTCTTCACAGTAAGTATTCTCTCATCTCCCGGCTCATCGGTACTCTCGCTGAGGAGTGGGTCTCCGTAGAGGTCTCGTGCCTGTAGAGGAATATTGCTTTCGCCCGACTTGTATTTCTCATAGGCCAGGCCGACGTCAATGTCGGCGCCAATTGGTTCGCCGTAGTGCACAGAATTAGTCTCTGCGGCTACGAATCGAATATAACGTGCCCATGGCTGCATGCCCAGAGCGTGAACACTCGAACCGGGGAGTTCTAATGGACGAAACTTGCCTTCATGGATAATGTTTCGAGCGAGAATATCAGACGAGTTGTGAAATGAGCCTGCGGGTAAATCCCCCAAACAACTGCATCTTTATGCAACCCCTGTATGTAATTTGATAATGATCAAGATTTGTGGCAATAGCTTTTTATTAGACGCAGTTGATGTCAGAGGCTGAGAATATACCGGAAATGGCGGGCCGGGACTGCTAAGTCGACATGTCGAGTTAACGATTTCAGCTCTCGGCCTGCTGTCGCGGATTCTGACTTGATATTTGTCAATGGCGGAGCCTTCGACTTCGGGTGATTTTCCCCACCGAGGCTTGATCAACCTCCAATCAGCTTCCACAAAAATATCCAAGAAAATTCACTCCTTGATATTCATCACTCTCAGTCCGTCATGTCAACTGCAGTTCTCCACCAACGAATGGGGAAAGGGAAATTTTGGTTGGCTCTAAGTGCTTTAAGAGCTTATCTTGATCAAACACATGGCACATCTGCTTGATGGCCGATTCACGGAGGAGAAACTTGGAACTTACGAACGGAGAATGTGTTTCCACCTCCCAGCCTCCCAGCCTTGGCAAAACAGATCGGTGCTAGACACTTTCACACTCTCTTACCAGATTACTACCAGTGAAACGCAGTGCTTGAATCTTTTCGGTCTTAAAACCTTACTGGTCGCAAGGTTTGGGGCCTATAAAAAACCTTCACACCATGTCCAATGCTCCTCAATCCAGTGCTTTCACCCAACCCTCGTTCTGCGACCTCTTTTATATCTGCACTACATCTGAACATTCAGAACACTTAGAATAATCTAGAATGGCTCCAGTCCGTACTTCCTCTTTCGACGGCTCAAAAGCTACTACCCATCGGACGAACGTCGTAACCCAATTCAAAACCTTGAAAGGCCTCCTATTGGATGCTTCTGCGAAATATTCCTCCAAGGTCTTCACTTCCACCGTGGGGGAATAGATGGCGAACATACATTCATGACATATCCCCAACTTGTGGAACGTGCAGCGCACATCGCTGGTCAGCTCATCTCCGCTGGCCTCAAAAAATCTGACGTTGCCCTACTCTACGTACGTGATAGCCCGATTTCTCGTGCTTCGTTTTCTTGACGGTTCTTTACCAGCTATCAAACCATCAGCAGTATACTGAGATTTTCTGGCCTGTCAATTCGTCGGGGTCATTCCATGCGTCTTGACCCCTCTTACCCAGGATCACGGCCAGAGAGTGGCTCATCTTACCCATCTATCTAATCTTCTATCGCCCAAAGTTATCACGACTCCGGAACTCGCGGAAGACCTGTCCGTTGCACCCGAGCTGGACGTGCTGGACCTGCCAGCACTGTCTTCCCTATCTCCTGCGCCGATCCCAGACCTGGTGGTCTCCCCCGATGACATTGCTTGCTTGATGTTGACCAGTGGATCAACTGGAAATGCGAAAGCGGTAGAGTTGTCGCATCGCAACATCCTTTCAGGTGTTTCCGGAAAAAGCGTCTTTCACGGAACCAACTCTGCAAGTGTATTCCTAAATGTAAGTCCGAACGTACTACCCTCGTGCGTATCTGATCTGAGATACAGTGGATAAACTTTGATCACGTCGCATGTCTCACTGAAGTCCATCTGCATGCCATGCTTGTTGGTGGCGATCAATACCACGTTCCTGCTGCCGATCTGCTCACCGCCCCTCTGGACTACCTCCGTCTCATCGAACGCACCGGAGTAACGTATACTTTCGCACCGCAATTCTTCCTCGCTGCGCTTGAGCGCGAGTTGAATGCGAAGAAACCGACCTTCGAGTTGCCCAGCACGCTTTGCATCATCTCCGGGGGCGAGGCTTGCTCTACCAAGATTTGCCAAAAGCTCATGCACGACCATCTTATCAAGTTTGGTGCCCCTTCTAATGCCATCTCTCCCGGATTGTGAGTCCATCCCTGTCAGAGAGTCTAGCGAAGATTAATGTTCTTCTGCCATCGTTTAGCGGCATGACGGAAACCTGCGCCGGATCAATTGTATGTGCCTCCAATTACTCGTCGATCTCTCGCTAAACTTTTCACAGTATGGCCTTGATTTCCCTCGATGTGATGTTGCTGCGGTCCGCGAGAACGGCTCCTTAGGATGGTGCATCCCCGAACAGGAAATGCGAGTTGTTGACTCGGAGACGAAGGAACCTGTTGGCTTGAACATCCAAGGAGAATTGCAAGTTCGTGGCGCGAACGTCTTTAGGAAATATTACAACAATACAAAGGCCACCGAAGAATCGTTCACTGCGGATGGCTGGTTCTCTACTGGTGATCGCGCTTACGTTTGCGAGGATGGTTTGGTAATGTCAGGACGCGACAAAGACTCCCTCATTGTCAATGGTGTCAAATACTTCTCAAGCGAATTGGAAGGGATGCTCGAAGATGCCGGAATCCCGGGCTTGGCGTCGAGCTGGGTGGCGACATTCCCCGTCCGATTTGAAGGTGACTCCACCGAGGACTTCGTGATCCTTTACAAACCTACTTATCACCCGCGACGGAATCCCGCACTACACCACGAGACCGTACAAGCAATTGCCAACAACGTACGCTCCCCTACATTCCAAATGCTTTACACGAAAATTAAACTATTCCCTTTAGTGCGTCAGATACAGCTCGCACAAGGCGCGGGCAATCGTTGCTCTACCAGAGCATGTGTTCGGCGCCAAGTCAACTCTTGGTAAATTATCTCGTCCCAAGCTCCGGAAACGGTACGAAGCTGGAGAGTTCGAAGAATTTGAGAAGTCGCAGCTCGAAGTCCTTGCAGAGTACCGCCGCTCTCAGCGTGTGCCACCGCAAGGTCGATACGAGGAAGCGGTTGTAGCGACGATTGCTCAGGTCTTTGAGATGCCTGTAGAGGATCTTGGGAGAAACGACAACTTCTTTGAGCTTGGCGGCTCGTCCATGGAGCTCCTTCGCTTCAAGGGATTACTTTCTCAGCGCTTAGGGACTACGCGTGATGTTCCCCTCACAACCATTTTCAGCGCTCCAACTGTTCACGAAATTGCTTCGGCATTCGAGGAAGCGGAGAGTGCGGTTCATGTCTATCAACCATTAGTGCCATTACAACTACCGAAGAACACGACCAAGCAACCGCTGTTCTTGTTCCATCCGGGGTACGTCCGCGGCTCTGAAATCAGAAGTACTGAAGCTAACCCTCGGTCAGTGTCGGCGAGGTTTTGGTGTTCATTCAATTGAGCAATTACATCAAGGATCGCCCAGTTTATGGACTTCGTGCTAGCGGTTTCCAACCGGAGAGGAAATGTTTACCTCTGTCTCCCAGATGGTAGATTGCTACTACGAGGCTATCAAGAAGAAGCAGCCCGAAGGACCTTATTACTTTGCAGGTTACAGCTACGGCGGCATCCTTGCATTCGAGATGGCGAAAAGGATGGAAGCAGACGGCGACGAAGTCCGATTCCTTGCCACCCTCGACCGCTCTCCGCATATTGCAGCTCGCATGAAGTCCCTCCGATGGGTTGATGACATCGTCTCCATTGCACATCTTCTCGGTTTCGTATCACTCGAAAAGTCGAAAGAGCTGAAAGTTAGCCTCACCGATAAACCGCAGGATGAGGTGCTACAGTACCTGATTTCGATTGCCCCACCTGAAAAGCTGGCTGCTTTTGAAATGGACGTGACCAAGTTCGAGCGATGGACATCGATCGGCTATGGCTTGCACTGCCTTGCGCGCTTTTACGAACCCAAGGGTTCTGTGAAGGCGACCATGCACGCCTTCTATGCGGATCCACTTCCAGGAGTGGCGAAAAACAGAGAAGATTGGGCGGCACAGATTGCATTGTGGAAGGACTTCTCTTCCTCTGAGCCTATCTTATATTCTTGCCCTGGAACCCACTACACGATGATTGATGGTGATCATGTACAGGCTTTCCAAGCGATTTTCCTCAAGGCACTGGGACTGGCTAATTAGAGGTATATAATATATTTACAATCAATTAGACCTACGATACAATAAAAATTCAATATCATTTCTCTTGATTCGTGGTCACTGGTCAATGCGAGTCGAAGTGTGCTCTGCTTGACAGTTGGTCGGTTGTTTCGTCATTTAGTTATCGCCACCCTTTCCTCCCAAGTATTGGACTTCATTAAGCTTCATTGCCCGTGGCAGCACTCAATTCAAGTACTTCTTTGGCCCCGAGCTCGACGAGACCAAACCTTCTGGTTAATATTGGGATAGAGAAAGTCCTGTCTCAGACCATAAGTCGTGCTCAGAACCCGATGTGTGAGGTCACGGTCAAAAAAGGAGGCGCTACTTTTGAGACCAAACATTAATGTATACAACACCTGTTCGAAAATAATCGAATATTCTTCTGATTTTCGCACCGTGTGTGGATACTTGATCTCTTCGGCCACTGAGTTTTTGTAGGATGCGATGTTATTGCATGGTTGAACGTTCGATTTGCAATTTTGCGCTGCTCGATATCATTCCGTTATCGCTACAAAGATTTCGCCTTCAAATCAACGATTAACCAACCCTCACCAACCTTCACCGGCACCACGACTTCAGCAAACTTGTCCCATAAAGATCTCTGTTGTCCGTCGGAATGTTACGCTCCTACTCAGGCATGCAGCCATGTGTCCATTTCGTTCCGATCTCCATCATCTATTTCCTATTATTCCGCGGTTTTACAACCAGCGAATGGGCTTGTGGGTTTTTGAGCGGCAGGATTGATAGCATGTTGTCAATCAAAATGAAGTCATCTCCTGTGTTTTTGGTCGAGGTGTGCTTTATCGCCGCACTAAGCACTCATCTGGTTATCAACTGTAGTTTCGGGAAGGTCTTCAGAGAAATTTTGAGAAGAGCATCCAAGGAAGCAACTCGTTTATTTTGACACAGATACGTGTGAACCAGAAACACACTGTCGATCGAGCGCTCTCCGAACAATATAAAGCTCCCCAGGCTGGCCGATGAGTGGACTCCTCAGAGCTTTCAAGCCAATTGTAACACTCACGCGACTCTCCTTATTTTCCTATTCATCGAAGGCCAGAATGTCTGACGTTGCCAACCCCAACAAAGGTGCGCTGTCTCCCTCGACGTCGGCTGTCTGTTTTACCCCTACAAATCGATCCCAGCTTGCTGCTCTATCCCCCCTGTAACCACTCATGGTGAGCCATAGAAACCTTTGCATTCACTTTTGGTTCTTACGGCTCCATATCCGAAGACTACAAGGAAAAGGGCTCATATGTCAAATTCGAGGACATGGAGGTTTACACTATCGGGGAGAAAAGCTCCAAGACAATTATTTGCATCTTTGATATCTTTGGGTTAGATCTTCTTCCTTCTGGCTGACTAATGTCTTGGGCTTACATTTGGTCACCTTCCAGTTTCTACCCTCAAGTTATTCAAGGCGCAGATCTCCTTTCCTCGCTCGGCTTCCGCGTCATCATTCCCGATTTCTTCAGAGGCAAGCCATATCCCACTGACAAGTTCCCGCCATGTGTGTATCTTCAACAATTAACCAGAATTTGCTCTAACGACCTGAACGCAGTCGAGTCTCCATTGAAGCACTTCCCAAGCACGGATGAAGAGTTGGTACTTCTCTGTCTGTTTTATTATCCTCCCTGACAGGCCTTAAATAGCAAAGCCCGCTTCCAAGCCTTCTTTGCCGATGCCGGACGGTTTGATCTGCGATTGGTCAGTTCTTTGACTGACTTGACCTATTTCAATTGCTCAAAGCCGCTTTCGCACCGCAGCCTGAACTGACCCGCCTCGCAGAGTGGGTCAAGACGGAAGGCGCTCCCACTGTTGGTGTTTACGGCTTGTGCTGGGGTGGCAAGATTGCCGTAATGGCTGGAGCCACGGATGTTTTCACGTCTGTTGCCCAGGTCCATCCTGCGCGCCTTGTCGTCGAAGATTTCGAAGCGCTGAAAGTGCCAATTGCTACTTACATCAGCCAGGATGAGCCGAAGGAGACTGTGCGTGTTCAACCATCGACTACGTATTCTAGTGCTTACAGTTTAATTCAGGCGGAGGAATGCATTGCCGCAGCTAATAAAAAGTCTTTCCAGTCACTCAATGACTTCAAAGTTTATCCTGACATGCACCACGGTTTGTCCCATTGAATGCCAGTGTTTATTCGCTATCTCATTTAGGTGCTGTGTCAGGCTTTTCCGGATCTCGCGCAAACTTGCAGGATCCTGCAAACCTGGCGGGCTTCCAGGACGTCTACCAGAAGCTTGGCGACTTCTTCAAGGCGACCTTGTAAATTGCTTCTTCACAGTGATAGGATGTCATAGACGTACACGTCGGCGCCATCTGAGCGCGCAGTTTTGAAATCAATGTAATATCTATTTCCTGCTAGCGTTTCGGCCTAGTTTCCCAGTGAATCTCTTGCAATGATACTGAAAATGAGTGATGGGTTTCCCGTGCGAATCCACACGAATACGGACGATTTCACTCTCGTTACAGTAAGCGACGAGCTTAAGAGGGTAGTTCTAAGGAGTAAGCGGGAGGTATTTAATACTGGACACAGATTTTATTCATAATATCTGAAGATTTCTCGCAAGCTGATGGCCAGGATATTTGAGAGCTCGCATCATAATCTTGAACAGAAGAGAGGCCAAACAGTGACTAGTGACCGTTGGAGATGGCGGTTATCATGTCGCGACTCGCCGCTGATTAAAAGAGGGGAGATGTCCGGGCCGGGACCGCTCCTCCTTCAACAGGCTCCCAACATTTTGTCCAACCGTTGCAACAATTTTCGCATAATTTAACTGCCGAGGTCTTGCCAAGGGCCGTTTCTGAACTCGACATGAGGTCCAAATCACGGTGAATGGCTCTTTATCCATGTCAGCGATAGCTATCTCCGGGAGACGGCTATCACAACGAACTGCGCAAGCAAATATCACTATCAGCTCTCTTTCAATATAAACTTGAGTGCCTAATGATGAATACTCCAACCCACCTTCTCAATTCTTGTGTTTGCGTCGCGTGAATTATGTCCAACAAATCTGACCTCGAGAAAGGATCTCATGTACAAAACAAGTATGATTTGACAATTTTGAATTGACGATGTCGCTCACACACCCAGTTCGAGGCCAGGATCCCTACATTCACTAGACGAATTGGGTGCTCTGAGTGTGGCTGACGGAGATCCAGCTCTCCTCGTCAACGGTGCACACGATCCGGCCGACGGCACCTACGAAAACTCAAATTCTGACGAATCGAAAACACCAACAGTGCGAAATCTCGATGCTCAGTCGGAGAAGAGTAAAGGGAAGGCGGAGGAGGACGATGTTATCGTTATTGATTGGGATGGTCCGAATGATCCCGAGAATCCCAAGAACTGGACATTTGGAAAGAAGTGGGGTGCAACGGTGGTCGTTTCTTGCTTCACCTTTCTCACGTCAGTCTTTTATGTCGTCAAATGAGCTGCAACTAAATTGAGTACTTCTCATCTCAGACCTGTCTCGTCGTCCATGATAGCTCCTGCTACGTCACAGCTAGCCGGGGAGCTGAACATAGGAAGTGGTGCCGTCTCCGCAATGACTACTTCTGTATTCGTCCTGTAGGTGGCTTGAGCATCCGGACCATTGTTACTGTACTGATCGTTGTCGTAGAGCCTACGCCTTTGGTCCTCTGTTCCTCGTGTGTTATCTAAAATTTCAGGTCCAACTCTTTCTCAGTTCCTCATGCAGGGCCCGTTGAGCGAAATGTTTGGACGAGTCCGAGTGATACAACTAGCGAACCTCTTCTACCTTGGTAATATCTCTTTATTACTTGGGTGATAATGGCTCCTGACACTAACCCGTGCGACTCATAGTGTTTAACCTGGTCTGTGGCTTCGCGAAGACCAAAGGGCAACTTATTGCTTTTCGGTTTCTGGCGGGTCTCGGTGGCTCTGCGCCGCTCACAGTTAGTTGTTTTAGAACTTCTTTAAACGCGGCTTGACTCTCGTTTCTGTGACTGCATAGATTGGCGCTGGTGTTCTCGGAGACGTCTGGAGAGCAGAAGAGCGCGGCCAAGCTGTGGCGATCTACACTCTAGGACCTCTTCTTGGACCTGTTTGTGTTATTCTATATCCAACTGCTCTCTTTGCAACTGAGCAATATTGACAGGTTGTAGGCCCAATTGCAGGAGCTTGGATTGCGCAAAAGTCAAGCTGGCGATGGTTCGTACCTTGTCAATCTTATATCCATCACACAACAGCTCATCCTCACTACAGGGTGTTTTGGTCAACGACAATCGTTGATACCGCTGTACAATTTGTAGGACTATTCTATCTCCGCGAAACATAGTGAGCTCTGCAGGCCAATCATTCCGATAAATTGACCTGATTGTTTTGATGCATAAAGCCCTCCTGTTCTACTAGAACGTAAAGCACGAGTCAAACGAAATGAACTTGGCCTGGGAGCCAAGACACCAGAGGGTCTGAGCAAAGTCAAAACTACTTTCACCGCCTGCACCGGGACTCGCCTCGGTCCTCGTCAGCTCCTGGCAAAGACTTTGATCAGGCCGTTCTCGCTTTTCGCGACAGAACCTATTATCGTTGTCTTGGGATTGTATATGGTCTGCTTCTAAGCCTTCAAATCAAGCCAACCACCGCTGACACCCAGATCTGCAGGCCTTTATTTACGGTACCATCTACTTGGTTCTCACGACCGTCACGCAATTGTTCCGCGAAACCTACCACGAAAAGGTGGGCATTGCAGGTTAGTGCATCTTCCCTCAAGCTCATGCATCAGTGCCCGACAACTCAATCCTGATCCAGGTCTGAACTATATCTCGATGGGTCTTGGTTTCAGTGGTGTCTCCCAAATTCAAGCACGGCTAGTAGATCCCTTATATCGCCGATTGAAAGAGAAAAATGGGGGAAAGGCTGAGCCCGAGTTCCGGCTACCGTTCATGATTCCTGCCAGCATCAATATTCCGGCTGGCTTGATTATATATGGCTGGTCAGCACAGGTATTTGAACCTCGGCAAATCGTATCCCTTGGTCTAATCGGATAATGATACAGTATGCCGTTCACTGGATTGTGCCCAACATTGGGCTCTTCTTAATTGCAGCGGGCATGATTGGCAATTTCCAGGTATGTTCTCTGATATTGCTTAGCCGAACTGCACTTACTCCAATATCAACAGAGCATTCAAACTTACATTATTGATGTAAGCATTTGTGTTTGAGCCCTCGAGCCCTGACTAACAATTTGCAGGCTTTTACACTCCATGCAGCGTCCGCTCTGGCTGCCGTATCTTTTTTCCGCTCATTATTCGGCTTCGGGTTCCCATTATTTGCGGTCAGTGGATGTTTCAGAGATTTTTTGCCCAATCCTCTTACTTATTTTGTGGTAGCCCAACATGTATGAGAAGCTTGGTTACGGATGGGGAAACACCTTGCTCGCATTTTGTGCAATCGTGATAGGATGTCCAGCGGTGAGTTCTGCTGATTGTCCTTATTACTTTAACCTGACAACAGTATTCAGGGACCTATCCTATATAAATATGGTGCTTGGCTACGTCGCAATAGCGCTTACGCCGTTTCGGATTAGAATATTAGATTTGTACGTTAGATTCAGAATAACTGTATAAATTATAATAGAGGAGAAAAATGATATCTCGATTTTGTCTCCATCTACAACTGCACTATCTAGCTGCTTGTTTTCTTCCATCCCATGCCGATGCTTTCAACGCATGCTCACCGGCACCCTCCACATTGGAGCAGTTCTCACATACCTGTCTTAATATCGTCACATACCTTCTCGATCTTACCTTCAAATGGCTGATGGAAACACTGGGCACTTTCCATTGTTCAATTTCAGTTTTTCCTTCTTCTGGCTTCGGCAATTGCAACAGGCTTCCGGTTCCGAGAGTCATGCAATCCATTTCTTGGCTTCACCTGCTATTATTTGGAAGTCAAGCTACGGACAAATTATTGGCATTAATACAAGACCGTCTTCCCTCTTCAGTTTCGCTTGACTGTAACTATATGCGCCATGTTCAATGGCGAAGCGCTGGTCTACCAAGCACTGCCCTTGCGGGCAGGAGGTCCTCAATAACGAGTCTTCCAGAGTTGCATCCGAAAGATTCAGGTTCGTTAACTATTTGAAAATATCCTCGATTGTTATGTACACCTTGGGCACATGTTGCTTTCATTGAGTCTGAAAGGCCCTAGTGGCGCTCCCAGGTCTCGTTTCTTGTCCATCCCATTACAGGCCTGCCAGGGGCAAATTCTACGGCTTCGGGGTTCAACAGGATTCAACTCACTTTCCTGTCGTTAACAATCTCAAATTTCTTTCCATCTTTCTATTGCAACGACCTGCGATTGAAGTTACACAATCTTAAAATATTCGGCGCCTTTATAGAGATATGAGAGCATTACGGACGTAATGGGCCTAACTGAGTTATGCTATTCTAGAATTATTCACAAATTATACTTCTTCTTGATGAGATCGGAAGCCCTCTCCGCGATCGCGTAGACCGGCGCTTGCGTGTGGGATCCCACTTGGAGCGGGATGACACCAGCGTCGACAATCCTCAGCCCCTTCGCACCCTTAAGCATCAGCTTCTCGTCAACGACACCAGTCTTGCTGTCCTTGCTGCTCATAGCAGTGGTGCCGACGGCGTGGTAGACAGTTGTCGTGTACTCCCGAATATATTGTTCGATCTCGGCGTCGGTGTTCACGTTCGCAGTTGTGTTGTCAGGGCCAATGACATATCCGTCCCAGACTGGCGCAGAAAGGATGTGGCGCGTTTGGCGAATTGCATCAATGACAACCTTCATGTCCAGACTATCGGGATCAGTGAAGTACTTTGTGTCGATAATAGGTGGGTCGAAAGGGCTGGAGGAATTAAGGGTAACTGTGCCGCGGGAGATAGGATATAAGAGGTTGTGAGCGACGCTGCAAGGGTTCTGTGAGCCATTCTTGTGAGTGCAGAGCTGATAAGATGCTTACCCGAGATAATAGCCATTGTCTGGGTTGGGTGCATTGGGGTTACCCCATCCGTTCGCAAATACAAGCTCGATATGAGGGCTGTTTGGTCCTGGAGCAGTATCCCCGTGCTGTTGCCATACATCCTGAGACGTAAGGTTGGACGAAACGCGGACAAATCCAGCCGAATTTCCAAAGGTGTCAACAAATCGACCTCCACCCGTCGCATTGTAAACCCCCGCCCAGTATGCTAAGACTGCCGGGTCGGCAAGAGAGTCCGAGGTTTGGTTACTCGAAACTTTGAAGTTAGTTGGCACCATTTGGTGATCCTGTAAGTTTGTTCCAACCTCTGAATGGGGAATATCAACATAGCTAATAATGGAAAGGGGAAGGACGGATAATAGCTTACCCGGAGAGTTCACAATGGTTTGGATGCCGTGCTTCGCCAGTTCAGTCTGATTGCCAACACCGGAGAGCTGCAAGATCTGTGGTGTTTGAATAGCTCCGGCGGAGAGAATAATTTCCTTATTGGCATAGACAGTGTAGCGTTGACCTTGTCCATGATCAATACTTCAAGTTGGAGCAGTTTAAAGAAGGCTAACCATCTCCCCCAGCCGCTACTTCAACACCAATAGCTTTCGGAGTTTTAGCTTTGTTGAAAATGACCTTGGTGACCCATGCGCCTACTCCAATTTGCAAGTTCGAGCGAGCTTTGACGTCATCGGTAAGATAACCCCGCGCAGAGCTGTAACGCTGCGATTGGCCGATCGTGCTTGGTATCTGACCGAGACCAACGGGGACCCCTGCGTTGAGGTCTTCAACCCACCCATATCCTGGGAGCTGGCCGGATGCGTTACGGAACATGGGTTCAATGGGGGTTAAGTAGCCAGGGGGTGAAATCGGGATGGGCCCAGAGGTGCCATGCACGGAAACATCGTATTCGCCGACGGTACTACGATTATCAGCCGGCGAAATCCATGTTTCGGACTACAGTACGGATTGAATTGCAGCGTGAAGCGTGGCATAAGAGATATTTACCTTCATAAAGTAAGGTAACATATTATTCCAACTCCAGCTGTTTTCATTGGTTATTTTCGCGAAACGATCGAAGTCTTCCGTCGTGCCGCGCGTATAAACCAAGTAATCTGAAAGCATGTAAGAAAGCGAGAGAATGTCCTCAAAAAATAGCCGCTTACGAAGGAGAGTAGAACCACCGAGGCCGTGCCCACGATGGTAGTTTAGACTTCTATTTCCGAGACCAGGCTGACTTGCAAGAGTGAAGTTCCAGTCGAACGTGGTTCCGGAGACCTTGCCTGCGTACATGGGGATTAGTTCGTAATGTGTGTCGGTATCTCTGGTTCAGTGAACCATGTCAGCGTTGGTCGAGAGGAGTTGTTGGAGCAAGAGAACGCACTCTTGACCAGCTTCCAAAAGCAGGACCGAGGCGCTGGTCTCTGAGAGGCGACCACCAAGCACTGCTCCTGCATTACCGCCTATTACATGTCAGCGTAGGCAGGTAAATTTAAGGAGAGTAAAAACGCTCACCGCCAACTATAATGAAGTCATAAGATTGATTGGAGAAGGTCGACAGGTCGGATACAACTGCTGCTTTGACGATTGATAGCAGTGCGGGGAATATGAGGGTCGAAGGCCCCAGACGCGAGGTGAACTTCATATTTGTCAAGTGTGGCAAAGATTGTGAAGCAACTGTGCTGCATTACCTGTCGGGCACAGAGCCTTTTATAACGGAAAATATCCTAAATATTTACGGCTGCAGTGGCAAGAGCTTGTTATGCAATGTCCAAGTTTGACAAAACACGCATCACATCTACACCTGAAAATCCGAGAGGCACATTGATGAATGTTAATTATTGGAGCGCTTAAGGAAATGTCAGGATGCGAGCGAGACGGAGTCTAGACATTAGGGAATGGGGAAATTGTCAGGCCAAGGATCAATTCTTGATGCAAGTGGATCGAAATGGAGCGATGCCAAGATGAAAGGGGTATTTTAAACGAACAGACGCTGTAACAGCTTGTACGTTTGATGCGGTAAGTTTAGCTGCATTACTGCTGCTTTACGCACTTGACCGCAGCACATTTTGAGTTACCGAAATTGATCGGAATTATTAGGCATCGGCCATCAATCCAAACAGACAAGCCTTCAAACTGACAATGATCATTCTCCTGCGGAGATCCACTCCAACCACTTCCCCAAATGTTATCTATGCATGATACAGATCACTGTGCTCGCTCATGAAAACTAGACTAGTCGAAGTATAAGAGGAACATGTTCACTGTCTCTACTTCAGCAGATCGCCAGTTCCACGTCTGCGTCAGATCTGTTCTCTTCTCCTATCTAATCTTCGATGTACGAGAAAGACGAGAAAGCGGTCGACTCTTACTCGTCTGAAGAGTCACAGACCGATTACACTTCCTCTGCCTCACGCGCCCCTACTCCAGCTAGCAAGTTAGTGAGGAAGGTCGATTTTGCTGTTGTCCCACTCATAGCCCTAATCTACCTGCTCTCTTCACTTGACCGAACCAACATTGGGAACGCCCGGTTGGCGGGTCTTCAAAAAGATCTCAATCTGAATGGCCATAATTATCGCATCGCCCTCAGCGTCACTTATGTGCCGTATATCCTCGCGGAAATTCCTTCCAATCTCATTATCAAGAAAGTCGGTCCCGATAGGTGGATTCCTACCCTAGTTGTTATGTGGGGAATGGTCACCGCTTTGCAAGGCTGTGTAACGTCCTTTCACGGGTTGATTGCAGCGAGGTAAGCGCGCTGCTCTGAATTCTTAAGAGATATTCTAAGACCTGATGCATCACTTCAAGATTCTTCTTGGGACTGTGTGAAGGTGGTATTTACCCAGGTCTTGCTTTATATCTGAGCATGTGGTATCAGGTAACTGGCGTTTCATTCTTATTCATCATTCCCTATTTTGAAAAATCTCTTGGTGTTATTAGAGGCACGAACTGCAATTCCGAATTTCACTCTTCTTCGCATCCGCATCGCTTGCGGGTGCTTTCGGTGGCTTGTTGGCAGCGGCAATTGAGAAAATGGACGGCATCGGAGGTAAAGGTGGATGGGTAAGTCGCCTTTCAAAATCCGACTCCACTCTAACTTACTCATTTAATCAGGCTTGGATTTTTATTTTGGTTTGTCGAGTACTCGAGCATTATCGAGCGTATCTCAAACCACTTACAGGAAGGATGCTTCACAGTTCTGGTCGGCCTCTTATCCTATTTCCTCCTCCCACGTTCTCCAGCCGCCACCAAGATCCTAGATGCTTCAGAGCGTGAACAATTGGCCCAGAGAATTGCCTCAGACGTTACGATGCAGCTGGTCGGCGCGAAGAGCACTACCGATGGCGAGAAGATGCAGAACAGAGACGTCGTTAGTCAAGCGATCGAGATCAAACATAAGCTAGAAGAATTCCATTGGCATAACGTCACAAGTACATTCAAATCCCCATTCGTGCTGCTTCTTGCAATGCTTCACTTCTGCAATGGTGTTATGGTATTCTCGCTCGCGTTTTTCCTCGTAAGCGAAAATTATTCTTCTATCTAGGCGTGTCTAATGGGCTATGATAGCCGACTCTGATTAAGGGCCTCGGTTACGCTGGCACAAAAGCACAGGTTCGAGTTTTTCTGAAAAGGCAGCAATGGACGATGACTATTTTACGGTGTTAGTTAATGTCTGTGCCACCGTTCGCCCTGGCCTGCGTTTGCTCAGTCATAGTGTCCTG
>CAWUCR010000176.1:0-15062 GCA_963920665.1 Straminergon stramineum
CTACAAGCAACACCCAATAGACTCTAAGTCGAACTATGAGTCTAATCCTACTCCTAGGGCTGAATGTACACTATCTACACTAATATGTACATGATCTTCAACACTCCCACTTTGTGAGTGGTCAAAGGCACGAAGGCCCATCTTCTCAATCAAGGTAAGGTGTTGGGGCTTCCCAAGAGCCTTGGTCAGCACATCAGCAACCATAGTTTGAGTAGGCACATACTTGAGCTCAATCACCTCAGCCTCCACTCTTTCACGAATGAAATGGTGTTGCACATCAATGTGCTTGGTCCGAGAGTGGTGGGTGGGATTCTTGGCCAAAGCAATGGCACCTTGGTTGTCACACAAAATGCGTGTGCTCCCCTCTTGCACAAGGCCAACATCAGCCAAGAGCTGCCTTAGCCAAATGGCCTCCTTGGTGCAATGGCTCATGGCCATGTACTCCGCTTCCGTTGTAGAAAGAGCTATGGTGGGCTGCCTCTTGGAATTCCATGAAATGGCACCCACTCCAAGCATAAACACATAGCCGGTGGTGGATCTTCGATCCCCCTCATCACCCGCCCAATCCGCATCACAATACCCATGCAAACTCACTTCAGCACCTCCTAGTTGCAACTCCAAGCCAAGTGTGCCTTGAAGGTACCTCATCACCCTCTTCACCGCAGCCCAATGCTTAGGGCCATACTTGGACATGTGTTGACTCACAACACTCACCGGAAAGGCCAAATCAGGCCTTGTAGCCACCATGGCATACATCAAACAACCAACCGCTGCCTTGTAAGGCACACCTTGCATTTCAGCCTTCACCTCCTCAAAATCAGCATCCGTGAGCTTGGGCAACTTCTCATGAGTGTCAAGGGGTGTACCTATGGCTTTGCACTCCTCCATGTTGAACCTCTTCAAGATCTCCTCAAGGTACTTGTGTTGGCTCATAGTGATGGTGCGGGCAGCCCTATCCCTCTTGAACTCCACTCCAAGGCAATACCTCAACTCTCCAAGATCCGTCATCTCATACTCCTTGTGAAGCATGGCCTTCACTTCAAGCATCTTGGTCATGTCACTTGCAAGGAGGATCAGATCATCCACATAGAGGATCACAATCACCAAATGCTCACTACTTTGCATGGTGTACAAAGAGTGATCAGCATTTCCTCTTTGGAAGCCTTTCCTTGCAAACATGCCATCAATATCTCTATACCACGCCCTCCCGAATTGCTTCTGCCCGGGGAGGGCCTTCTTCAACTTGCATTTGAGATGCTCTTGCCCCTCTTGCACAAAGCCTTGGGGCTGATCCATGTAGATGACCTCCTCAAGCTTGGGGTTGAGAAAAGCCGTCTTGACGTCCATTTGGTGCATCTCCAAGTCCATGGCTGCCCCTAGAGCCACAATGCACCTAATGGTGCTAAACTTAGCAACGGGGGCAAAGGTCTCATTGAAGTCCACCCCCTCCACTTGGGAGAACCCCTTGGCAACCAGCCTTGCCTTGTACCTCACAATGTGCCCCAAAGCATCCCTCTTGGTGGAGAAAACCCACTTGCAACCCACACTTGACCTCTTGGGAGGGAGGGCAGCGAGTTCCCATGTGCCCTTGGCAATGAGGGCCTTGTACTCCTCTTGCATGGCCGCCTCCCACTTGCTTGCATCCTCACAACGCAACACCTCTCCAAGTGTGGATGGATCTCCAAGGAAAGCCACATTGGCTTGTTCTTCTTGTTGTGGGGGAAGAATGTGATTCAGCCACCAATCTCCAAGCGGCTTGCAGGTCCTTGTTGGATAACGAGGCTCCTCTTGCTCTTCCAAGGGCTGATCATGCTCTTGCACCTTGGGTGAAGTGCTTGGAGAAGGGGCAGCTGGTCTCTTCACCTTGGGTGTGGCCACCTTCTTCTTGGGCTCCACCAAGTCTTCCTCTTCCTCCTCTTCCTCTCCTTCTTCTTCCATGTCCACTCTTGGAGTTGTGCCCACCATTTGGGCTGGTCCTCCACTACTCCCACTTGGGCTCATCTCCAAGAGCTTGGGATCAGCTCCTTCCTCCTCCAAGAAGGTCACATCACGACACTTCATGATGGCCTTGGTCTCCACACACATCAGCCTATAAGCCTTGGTTCCCTCACAATAGCCAAGGAAAAGACACTTGGTGCCCTTGGCATCCAACTTGGTCCTCTTGGCACTTGGCACCAAGGCATAGGCAATGCACCCAAAGGTGCGCATGTGAGACACATGAGGTCTGATTCCACTCCAAGCTTCTTGGGGGGTCTTGCTTGTCAAGGCTTGTGTCGGGCACCGGTTCCTTGTATACACCGCATTGGACACGGCCTCCCCCCAAAGCTCATACTTCAGCCCTTGGCCATGAATCATGGACCTAGCCATCTCCACAATGGTTCGATTCGCACGCTCCGCTACGCCATTTTGTTGAGGAGTGTAAGGTGCTGATGTGTGGTGCTCAATGCCATGAGCCTTCAAGAAGGCCTCAAAGGCCTTGGACACATACTCTCCTCCATTATCGGATCGCAGCACCTTCACCTTGTAATCCGATTGGGCCTCCACAAGGGCCTTCCAAGTCTCAAAACGCCCAAACACCTCACTCTTGCACTTCAGCATGTACACCCAAATCTTGCGTGAGAAATCATCAATGAAAGTCACAAAATACCTTGCTCCTCCTATGGATGGTGTCTTCATTGGCCCACACACATCTGAATGCACAAGCTCCAAGGGCTTGCTGGCCCTTGTGGCCCCATCCTTGGGGAAGGGCTGCCTTGCTTGTTTCCCCTCTATGCACCCCTTGCACACCAAGGAACTCCAATCATGCTTGCAAGAAGAGAGGTTCAGCCCCTTCACAATGTGTTGGAGGCTCTTCATGCTCTTCACATTCAAGTGGCCAAGCCTCCTATGCCAAAGCCCCACAAGGTCTTCATGAGCTGATCCTTGGGCCACACAAGCCATGGAAGTGCCATTCACCTTGGTGAAGTGAAGGTGGTACAAATTGCCCTCACGGGGGGCTGATGCAATCAAAACACCACTAGGAGACCTCACCACACACCCCACCATGTTGAAATGCACCTTCAAACCTCCCAAAGACAATTGGCTCACGGAAATCAGATTTGCATGCAACTTAGGGACATGGAGGGCCTTTTGGATCTGAATCCTCTTGGTCTTCCCCTCCACTTGCACCTCCACAAGAATCTCCCCCATGCCAAGGGCCTCCACCATGCCATTGTCTCCCAAATGAATCCTCTTCCCCACAATGGGCTGATAGGTGTGGAAGGCATCTCTATGGCTGGTCATGTGTTGAGTGGCTCCCGAATCCACAATCCAAGTGAACATGTTGGCCTTCTCCCCTCCTCCATAGGTGGCAAAGGCAAAGTCCTCTTCATCCTCCACTTGGCAAGCTTGGTGTGCACTCCCCTTGTCTTTGGCTTGGCTGCCCTTGCAATGCTTGGCAATGTGGCCTGATTTGCCACAATTGAAGCACGTCCTTGTCTCCTTGAACGCCTTGGTGTTGCCTCCCTTGCCATGTCTTGAGACAAGGGCTGATCCCTCCCCTTGGGCCTCATTTTCCTTGCGCTTGGTCATCTCATGCATCAAGCGTGCCGTCACAAACTCCATGGTCAGCTCCTTGGTGGGTCTTGTCTCTAAGGCGGTGATGAGGTACTCATAGGAGGGTGGCAAACTCTCCAACAAGGTCATCACCACATCTCCATCCGTGACGGGGGCCTCCAAGCAAGCAAGCTGATCCGCAAGGGCCTTGATCTTGTTGACATGATCCAAGATGTCATCCTCCTCTTGCATCTTCATGGTGAAGAACTTGCGCCTTAGAAAGAGAATGTTGGAGAGGCTCTTGGTCTCATGGATGTTGCAAAGGGTGGTCCATGCTTGGGCTGGTCCTTTGCAATGGCGGATGTGAGCAATTTGCCGGTCCACAAGATTGATGGCTATGAGAGCAAAGGCCTTCTTCTCCTTCCTCTCAAACGCCTTCTTGGTCTTCAAATCCGCATCTTCACTTGGAGGCTCCTCACTCCCATCCACCACCTCCCACAAATCCTTCTCCGCAAGAATCATCTCCATCTTGAACTTCCACATCCCAAAATTCTCCCCATTGAACTTGTCAATGATCCGGACGCCCTCTCCTCCACTTGAAGCCATGTTGAATCAGCTCCCACTTCTTGGCAGCACCCACAAGGTCTCCAATCTGAATTCAGCCCCCCCAAAACTCCCTTGGGGCGAATTGCGCTGAAATGGGACCAATCAGCCCTCACAAGCACCTTGCAACCCTAAGAACGCCAAACCACACCTCACAAGCACAAGACTTCCTCTCCACACCAAATCAGACCCTAATGAAGCTCACAACCACCACATGCTCGTCATGGGCTGGTTCTACTTCAAAATCACAATTCTCCTCACAATTCTCCTCACAAATTGGATCCTCCACACTCCAAAGATCTCAAAGCTTGCAATCAGCCCTAGATTGAAGCTCCCACTCACAATGAGCACCTCATGGACTACAATGGCTTCAACCAGCCCTACTTGGCTCACCAAGTCACTCAAGAACCCCAATTGGGTGTCACTCTCTCTCAATGACACAAATCAGCCCTCTTAAGTTCACAATGTCCACTATTAGGTCTCACACACTCACAAGGGCACAAACCAGCCCTTTGGCTTCACAAAGTCCTCTACTTGGTCTCACACACTCACAAGGGCACAAATCAGCCCTCTTAGGATCACAATTTCGTCTCACTCACTCACAAGGGCACCACTCAGCCCTCAATGCATGGAAACGCCTAATGCAACCCACAAATGCTACCAAGCCTCACCAAGGACTCTCACAAGATTGCAATTGCCAAAATGACAATCACCAATGTACCCAAGTGCACAATCAGCCCCAATGGGCTGCCAATGTACACTTGCAAGCACAAACTCAAACAAGGAGCATGAAACCAGCCCTAATTAGGTCTGATTTCAATCATGAGCAATCTCACACTCAAAAATGAACTCCAAGCCTCACAAACCAGCCCACAAAAGCTCAAACCAAAAGATGGAATTCAAAGACTTTTTTCTTTGTTTTGAAAATTTTACTCACACCATATGGTTTGTAGGTGACCAAGAGCCCCAAATTCAGTATGCTCCTCCAAGCTCCAAGAACTTCTCCAAATGACTTGAATTTCTCCCTCATGTGCAACGCCAAGTGCGTGGGCCCATAACCTATTGAGTTTTGAATGGAGAAAGGCTTTACTTAGATGGTAGAAGATACCAAGGCCCATGAATGGGCTGAACATAAGCATAAAGCCTTTCACTAGTTATCCACAAACCATGTGGGATAACTAGCAACCTTGGGCTGCCTTTGACTACAAGCAACACCCAATAGACTCTAAGTCGAACTATGAGTCTAATCCTACTCCTAGGGCTGAATGTACACTATCTACACTAATATGTACATGATCTTCAACAAAGCTAGAGGAGGTCATCTACATGGATCAGCCCCAAGGCTTTGTGCAAGAGGGGCAAGAGCATCTCAAATGCAAGTTGAAGAAGGCCCTCCCCGGGCAGAAGCAATCCGGGAGGGCGTGGTATAGGGATATTGATGGCATGTTTGCAAGGAAGGGCTTCCAAAGAGGAAATGCTGATCACTCTTTGTACACCATGCAAAGTAGTGAGCATTTGGTGATTGTGATCCTCTATGTGGATGATCTGATCCTCCTTGCAAGTGACATGACCAAGATGCTTGAAGTGAAGGCCATGCTTCACAAGGAGTATGAGATGACGGATCTTGGAGAGTTGAGGTATTGCCTTGGAGTGGAGTTCAAGAGGGATAGGGCTGCCCGCACCATCACCATGAGCCAACACAAGTACCTTGAGGAGATCTTGAAGAGGTTCAACATGGAGGAGTGCAAAGCCATAGGTACACCCCTTGACACTCATGAGAAGTTGCCCAAGCTCACGGATGCTGATTTTGAGGAGGTGAAGGCTGAAATGCAAGGTGTGCCTTACAAGGCAGCGGTTGGTTGCTTGATGTATGCCATGGTGGCGACAAGGCCTGATTTGGCCTTCCCGGTGAGTGTTGTGAGTCAACACATGTCCAAGTATGGCCCTAAGCATTGAGAAAGAGAGTAAGCGATGTGTTTGGAGACCAAGAAGATCATCAAGAGTCGAGATGTCACTTTCATGGAAAACAAGCAAGGAGTAAGCGATGCTGTGGAGATGAGTCCAAGTGGGAGCAACAAGGATGCCACGCATGAGGTGGACAAATCTCCAAGCATGGAGGTTTTGCTCAAGGATGAAGAGGATCTTGATGAGACACCACCAACACCCAAGGAAAAGACAAGTCCATCTACGAGCTCCTCCCCAAGTGAAGATGAGGAGGGAGATGCTTCCAATAGTCCTCCACCAACACACCTTGCAATGAGATCAAATCTCTACTAGCAACTCACATGAGAAAGAGAACAAAAGAATGTATTTCAATGAAGAGGAACACAAACAAGTGTGAGAAAGGGATATTCAACCCATGCTAGGGGTTGCCTTCTTATACTACTCTACTACCTAGTGCCATGACTAACCATATGGGATAATTGTCTAAGAGGTATGCCCCTCTCTAGAGGCACCACTTAAAGGACTTCCCCTCTCTAATATCTCATTGCTTTTACTACAAACAACACATAACTAAGGTTAGCCCATACTTAAGACCTACTTCAAACAACCTATGACATCCTACTCACTTCCTTCAACACTCCCACTTTGTTTGTTGTTAAACAATGTCAAGCCCATCTCCTTGCGTAGAACTTCATGTCGTGGCTTGGCTAGGGCCTTTGTAAGCACATCCGCCACCATGTGCTCCGTAGAAATGTACTTCATCTCAATCACCTCCACTTCAACCTTCTCACGAATGAAATGGTGTTGAATGTCGATGTGTTTGCTCCGAGAATGATGGATTGGATTCTTCATCAAGGCAATGGCGCCTTGATTGTCACACATGATGAGTGTTGCCTTCTTTTGCTCCAATCCAACATCACTCATAAGTTGTCTTAGCCAAATGGCCTCCCTTGTGCATTGGCTAATGGCCATGTACTCCGCCTCGGTGGTAGACAATGCAATCGTGGGTTGTTTCTTTGAATTCCATGAAATGGCACCACCTCCAAGCATAAACACGTAGCCTGTTGTGGACCTCCTATCGGTTGCATCTCCAGCCCAATCTGCATCACAAAAGCCCACCAATGCAAGGCTCTTGCCTCCAAGTACCAACTTGGCATCCAAAAGAACCTTGAAGGTATCGCATGACCCTCTTGACCGCTGCCCAATGCTTTGGGCCACATTTGGCCATGTGTTGGCTCACTACACTCATTGCAAATGCAAGGTCAGGCCTTGTAGCCACCATCACATACATCAAGCTCCCCACTGCAGCTTTATATGGCACATCTTGCATTTCCGCCTTCACACCTTCATACTCTTCATCCGTTAGCTTGGGCATCTTTTCCTTCACATCAAGAGGTGTGCCAACGGATTTGCACCCCTCCATGTTGAAGCGCTTCAACACTCCCTCGATGTACTTGCTTTGGCTCATGGTGATGGTGCGTGTCGCCCTTTGCCTTGTAAACTCCACACCAAGGCAATAGTGTAGCTCTCCAAGGTCGCTCATATCATATTGACTCTTCAACATAGCCTTCACTTCGACCATCTTGTCAATGGTGTTGGTCATGATAATCAAGTCATCCACATAAACGACAACAATCACCAAATATGCACTTGTTTGCTTGATGTAGAGAGAGTGGTCGGCATGACTCCTCGTGTAGCCCTCCCTTGCAAACAATGCATCCACATCCATATACCATGCTCTTCCTGATTGCCTCAACCCATAGATGGCCTTCTTGAGCTTACACTTGAGATGTTCACGACCCTTTTGAACAAAACCCTTGGGCTGGTCCATATAGATCACCTCCTCAAGCCAAGGATTGAGAAACGCCGTGATAACATCCATTTGGTGCATCTCCAAGTCCATAGATGCCCCAATCGCTGCCATGCATCGAATGGTGCAAAATTTGGCGACGGGAGCAAAGGTCTCATTGAAGTCCACCCCTTCAACTTGAGAATACCCCTTGGCTACCAATCTTGCCTTGTAGCGCACAATGTTGCCCGATGCATCTCTCTTAGTACAAAACACCCACTTGCATCCAACACTTGTACGATCATGAGGAAGGGGAGAGAGTTCCCATGTACCTTTGGCCGTTAGTGAGGCATACTCCTCTTGCATGGCTTTCTCCCACTTGCTTGCATCCGTGCTCTTCATGGCTTCCTCCATGTTGCGTGGATCATTTTCGTGAGCCAAATTGGCATGCTCCACTTGCTCTTGTGGCAAGATGTGATTTTTCCACCATTCTCCAAGCGGCCTCCGCTCCCTTGTAGGATATCTTGGCTCCTTGGAAGCATCTCCCTCCTCATCTTCACTTGGGGAGGAGCTCGTAGATGGACTTGTCTTTTCCTTGGGTGTTGGTGGTGTCTCATCAAGATCCTCTTCATCCTTGAGCAAAACCTCCATGCTTGGAGATTTGTCCACCTCATGCGTGGCATCCTTGTTGCTCCCACTTGGACTCATCTCCACAGCATCGCTTACTCCTTGCTTGTTTTCCATGAAAGTGACATCTCGACTCTTGATGATCTTCTTGGTCTCCAAACACATCAACCTATATGCCTTGGAGTCCTCACAATAGCCCAACAACAAGCACTTGATGCCCTTGGCATCAAGCTTGGAGCGCTTGGGACTCAAATCCAAGGCATATGCAATGCATCCAAAGATGCGCATGTGACCAATGTTGGGCCTTCTTCCACTCCATGCTTCTTGTGGCGTCATGGATGCAACTGCACTGGTGGGGCAACGATTGCGTGTATAGGCTGCATTGGATACGGCCTCCGCCCAAAGATCATACTTAAGGTCTTGAGCATGCAACATGGCACGAGCCATCTCCACAAGTGTGCGATTGGCACGCTCCGCCACACCATTTTGTTGTGGAGTATAAGGAGTCGAAGTTTGGTGTTGAATGCCATGCTGCCTCATAAAAGCCTCAAAGGCCTTGGACATGTATTCCCCTCCATTGTCCGACCTCAATACCTTCACCTTTTGCCCCGATTCATTCTCCACAAGTGCCTTCCATACCTTGAACCTCTCAAACACGTCACTCTTGCACTTGAGCATGAACACCCACACCTTCCTTGAAAAATCATCAATGAAGGTCAAGAAATACCTTGCACCACCCATGGAAGGGGTCTTCATTGGGCCACACACATCGGAGTGCACAATCTCCAACACCTTGGTTGCCCTCGTTGCTCCATCGCTTGGAAACGGTTGCCTCGCTTGCTTGCCTTCAATGCAAGCCTCACAATTGAGATCACAAGAGCCCTTCTCCACTTGCATGCCACCCACCATGCTTTGAAGGCGCTTGACACTCTTCTCATTAAGGTGGCCCAATCTCTTGTGCCATAACTCCAAAGAGTGTTGATGGAGTGGTCCTTGGGCCAAACACGCCATGCTTGTGCCGTTCACCACTTTGAACTTCAATTGGTACAAGTTGCCCTCTCTTGATGCCGTCACAATTGTCCCTCCATTGGGTGCCCCTAAAATGCAACCCTTGTTGTTGAATTGCACCTTCAAATCTTGTGACACCAACTTGCTCACCGAGAGCAAATTGGCATGCAACTTGGGCACATGCAACACATCTTGGATGTGAATTGTCCTCAATTGGCCCTTCACCTCCACTACAATGCAACCTATGCCAATTGCATCCACCACGCCATTGTCCCCCAAATACACCTTGCGGTTGCTAATAGATTGATAAGTGAGAAATGCTTGCCTATGTGGGGTCATGTGTTGTGTTGCACCCGAGTCGATGATCCACTTGAACATGTTGGTGTTGTCATACCCATCATTGGCAGCAAGCGCAAACTCCTCCTCCACACTTGCCTTGTTTGCACTCTCCTTCTTGGGTTGCTTACAAAACCTTGCAAGGTGGCCGGGCTTACCACAATTGTAGCACGTGCGTGTCTCCTTGCGTGGTTGTGAGCTCCCCCCTTGGCCATTTCGTAAGTAGAGTGCTGCCCCTCCTTCTTGGGTCTCATTCTCCTTCCTCTTGGCCATCTCATGCATCAATCTTGCAGTGATAAAGTCAAGAGTGAGCTCTGACATGGGTCTTGTCTCCAATGCCGTGATGAGAGACTCATAAGAAGGTGGCAAGCTCTCAAGCAAAGTCATAACCATGTCTCCATCCGTGACGGGCACCTCCAAACAAGCCAATTGGTCCGCAAGAGCCTTCACCTTGTTGATGTGGTCCAGCATGTCTTCGTTCTCTTGCATCTTGCATGTGAAGAACTTGCGTCGAATGAATAACATGTTGGATAAACTCTTTGTTTCATGGATGTTGCACAATACCTTCCATGCTTCCGCCGGTCCCTTGCATGCTCGAACATGTGCAAGTTGCCTATCCACAAGATTGCAAGCAATCATGGAAAAGGCCTTCTTGACCCTCCTCTCATAGGATTTCTTGACTTTGGCATCGGCATCAGTTGGGGGTGGTTCCTCGGTGTCCTCCACAATCTCCCACAAGTCCTTCTCCGCTAAGATCATCTCCATCTTGAACTTCCATAGACCAAAGTTCTCTCCATTGAACTTGTCAATGACCCTCACGTTGTCTCCATCACTAGTGGCCATGTTGGATGACTCCTCCTCCAATATAAGCCCAAGTGATTCTAATCACTCCAATCTAATCTCCAAATGCCCAAGCAACCCTCTTGTGGTTTCACTATGTCCAATAAGGCCCCAAATCACACTAATAAGACCCTTTATGGTCCTAATCTCTCAATTCAGACCCCAAGTAGTCTAAATCTCTCCAATGCACACTCTATTGGACTAATACTCTCAAATCAGACCTCAAGTGATGCCAATCTTCGCAATGCACACTCTATTGGACTAATACTCCCAAATCAGACCTCAAGTGATGCAAATCTCTCCAATGCACACTCTATTGGACTAATACTCTCAATTCATACCCCAAGTGATTCGAATCACTCCAATGCACACTCTATTGGACTAATACTTTCGAATCAGACCTCAAGTGATGCAAATCTCTCCACTGCGCACTGAAATGCTCCAAATCTCTCAAATGAAGCCCCAGATGCACAAATCAACACCTATAGCAGACTAGGTCAAATCCTAGCTTCCAACTAAGGCTCTAAGACGCTAAATCAACCCTCAATGAGCACAAATGATATCAAACCAAGAAAATACCTCACTAAAAAGTAAAAGTCTTGAATACAAATGCTCCAAACGACCCCAAACTCCACTTGCTCCAATAGTCCTCCACCAACACACCTTGCAATGAGATCAAATCTCTACTAGCAACTCACATGAGTGGGCCCATAACCTATTGAGAAAGAGAACAAAAGAATGTATTTCAATGAAGAGGAACACAAACAAGTGTGAGAAAGGGATATTCAACCCATGCTAGGGGTTGCCTTCTTATACTACTCTACTACCTAGTGCCATGACTAACCATATGGGATAATTGTCTAAGAGGTATGCCCCTCTCTAGAGGCACCACTTAAAGGACTTCCCCTCTCTAATATCTCATTGCTTTTACTACAAACAACACATAACTAAGGTTAGCCCATACTTAAGACCTACTTCAAACAACCTATGACATCCTACTCACTTCCTTCAACACTTGATGCATGAGATGACCAAGCGCAAGGAAAATGAGGCCCAAGGGGAGGGATCAGCCCTTGTGTCAAGACATGGCAAGGGAGGCAACACCAAGGCGTTCAAGGAGACAAGGACGTGCTTCAATTGTGGCAAATCAGGCCACATTGCCAAGCATTGCAAGGGCAGCCAAGCCAAAGACAAGGGGAGTGCACACCAAGCTTGCCAAGTGGAGGATGAAGAGGACTTTGCCTTTGCCACCTATGGAGGAGGGGAGAAGGCCAACATGTTCACTTGGATTGTGGATTCGGGAGCCACTCAACACATGACCAGCCATAGAGATGCCTTCCACACCTATCAGCCCATTGTGGGGAAGAGGATTCATTTGGGAGACAATGGCATGGTGGAGGCCCTTGGCATGGGGGAGATTCTTGTGGAGGTGCAAGTGGAGGGGAAGACCAAGAGGATTCAGATCCAAAAGGCCCTCCATGTCCCCAAGTTGCATGCAAATCTGATTTCGGTGAGCCAATTGTCTTTGGGAGGTTTGAAGGTGCATTTCAACATGGTGGGGTGTGTGGTGAGGTCTCCTAGTGGTGTTTTGATTGCATCAGCCCCCCGTGAGGGCAATTTGTACCACCTTCACTTCACCAAGGTGAATGGCACTTCCATGGCTTGTGTGGCCCAAGGATCAGCTCATGAAGACCTTGTGGGGCTTTGGCATAGGAGGCTTGGCCACTTGAATGTGAAGAGCATGAAGAGCCTCCAACACATTGTGAAGGGGCTGAACCTCTCTTCTTGCAAGCATGATTGGAGTTCCTTGGTGTGCAAGGGGTGCATAGAGGGGAAACAAGCAAGGCAGCCCTTCCCCAAGGATGGGGCCACAAGGGCCAGCAAGCCCTTGGAGCTTGTGCATTCAGATGTGTGTGGGCCAATGAAGACACCATCCATAGGAGGAGCAAGGTATTTTGTGACTTTCATTGATGATTTCTCACGCAAGATTTGGGTGTACATGCTGAAGTGCAAGAGTGAGGTGTTTGGGCGTTTTGAGACTTGGAAGGCCCTTGTGGAGGCCCAATCCGATTGCAAGGTGAAGGTGCTGCGGTCGGATAATGGAGGAGAGTATGTGTCCAAGGCCTTTGAGGCCTTCTTGAAGGCTCATGGCATTGAGCACCACACATCAGCACCTTACACTCCTCAACAAAACGGCGTAGCGGAGCGTGCGAATCGAACCATTGTGGAGATGGCTAGGTCCATGATTCATGGCCAAGGGCTGAAGTATGAGCTTTGGGGGGAGGCCGTGTCCAATGCGGTGTATACAAGGAACCGGTGCCCTACACAAGCTTTGACAAGCAAGACCCCCCAAGAAGCTTGGAGTGGAATCAGACCTCATGTGTCTCACATGCGCACCTTTGGGTGCATTGCCTATGCCTTGGTGCCAAGTGCCAAGAGGACCAAGTTGGATGCCAAGGGCACCAAGTGTCTTTTCCTTGGTTATTGTGAGGGAACCAAGGCTTATAGGCTGATGTGTGTGGAGACCAAGGCCATCATGAAGTGTCGTAATGTGACCTTCTTGGAGGAGGAAGGAGCTGATCCCAAGCTCTTGGAGATGAGCCCAAGTGGGAGTAGTGGAGGACCAGCCCAAATGGTGGGCACAACTCCAAGAGTGGACATGGAAGAGGAAGGAGAGGAAGAGGAGGAAGAGGAAGACTTGGTGGAGCCCAAGAAGAAGGTGGCCACACCCAAGGTGAAGAAACCAGCTGCCCCTTCTCCAAGCACTTCACCCAAGGTGCAAGAGCATGATCAGCCCTTGGAAGAGCAAGAGGAGCCTCGTTATCCAACAAGGACCCGCAAGCCCCTTGGAGATTGGTGGCTGAATCACATTCTTCCCCCACAACAAGAAGAACAAGCCAATGTGGCTTTCCTTGGAGATCCATCCACACTTGGGGAGGTGTTACGTTGTGAGGATGCAAGCAAGTGGGAGGCGGCCATGCAAGAGGAGTACAAGGCCCTCATTGCCAAGGGCACATGGGAACTTGCTGCCCTCCCTCCCAAGAGGTCAAGTGTGGGTTGCAAGTGGGTTTTCTCCACCAAGAGGGATGCTTTGGGGCACATTGTGAGGTACAAGGCAAGGCTGGTTGCCAAGGGGTTCTCCCAAGTGGAGGGGGTGGACTTCAATGAGACCTTTGCCCCCGTTGCTAAGTTTAGCACCATTAGGTGCATTGTGGCTTTAGGGGCAGCCATGGACTTGGAGATGCACCAAATGGACGTGAAGACGGCTTTCCTCAACCCCAAACTTATTGAGTTTTGAATGGAGAAAGGCTTTACTTAGATGGTAGAAGATACCAAGGCCCATGAATGGGCTGAACATAAGCATAAAGCCTTTCACTAGTTATCCACAAACCATGTGGGATAACTAGCAACCTTGGGCTGCCTTTGACTACAAGCAACACCCAATAGACTCTAAGTCGAACTATGAGTCTAATCCTACTCCTAGGGCTGAATGTACACTATCTACACTAATATGTACATGATCTTCAACACTCCCACTTTGTGAGTGGTCAAAGGCACGAAGGCCCATCTTCTCAATCAAGGTAAGGTGTTGGGGCTTCCCAAGAGCCTTGGTCAGCACATCAGCAACCATAGTTTGAGTAGGCACATACTTGAGCTCAATCACCTCAGCCTCCACTCTTTCACGAATGAAATGGTGTTGCACATCAATGTGCTTGGTCCGAGAGTGGTGGGTGGGATTCTTGGCCAAAGCAATGGCACCTTGGTTGTCACACAAAATGCGTGTGCTCCCCTCTTGCACAAGGCCAACATCAGCCAAGAGCTGCCTTAGCCAAATGGCCTCCTTGGTGCAATGGCTCATGGCCATGTACTCCGCTTCCGTTGTAGAAAGAGCTATGGTGGGCTGCCTCTTGGAATTCCATGAAATGGCACCCACTCCAAGCATAAACACATAGCCGGTGGTGGATCTTCGATCCCCCTCATCACCCGCCCAATCCGCATCACAATACCCATGCAAACTCACTTCAGCACCTCCTAGTTGCAACTCCAAGCCAAGTGTGCCTTGAAGGTACCTCATCACCCTCTTCACCGCAGCCCAATGCTTAGGGCCATACTTGGACATGTGTTGACTCACAACACTCACCGGAAAGGCCAAATCAGGCCTTGTAGCCACCATGGCATACATCAAACAACCAACCGCTGCCTTGTAAGGCACACCTTGCATTTCAGCCTTCACCTCCTCAAAATCAGCATCCGTGAGCTTGGGCAACTTCTCATGAGTGTCAAGGGGTGTACCTATGGCTTTGCACTCCTCCATGTTGAACCTCTTCAAGATCTCCTCAAGGTACTTGTGTTGGCTCATAGTGATGGTGCGGGCAGCCCT
>CAWUCR010000189.1:0-5000 GCA_963920665.1 Straminergon stramineum
CGGGAACTAAATTATTGTTGACTAGTGAAACAGTACAAGGCTTCAATATTTCAAGGCTTGAAATATTGGAAGTGATTTTATTGAAGTTGTAGTTACGGTTTGCATTATGACAATCAGATAGAGATTAGCTCTAGGGTCGTTGGCAAAAACAATGAATATACAATGAAAATAATATGATTTTATACATGATGAACTACAACTCGCGCTAATAATGTTTCATGGATCGATTATCATTTCCCACACACTTGTTTGAACGCAATTATCTTGATTCTTGAATTTCTTATCATGTTTACAACCACTGGTTGCCTTGTGCAACTGTAACCTATATGGAGTAGCTATGCTAAGGAATTGCACTATGCCCCTTCGACCCTGAGTGTCTCGCATAACAAGTGCATGTCCGATCCAAGAGGAGGGTGCTGTAGGGCTACCTTACGGAGGTAAGGTCGCAACACAGCTTAAAAAGAGGGGTACTGCGTGAGGCGGGAAACCGAGCAACGATAACCTCTTCCCTTCCTCGGTGGGCGGGAAACGTACCTTGTGAAGACATTGCTCCGAAATGGATTCAGGGGCTGAAGGTGGGTTTGCATGACCGACACAGCGCCTTTTTGCTATTATTGTTTATTGTAACTGGAATCTATTTCTAACCCGTGCGGTGCCAAACAAAGCTCGCCCCCCTCGACGCGACTAACTGCTTTTCAGCCCCAGGTGGGGCCTTGCGTATTAGTTATTACTCATCCTGTGCCTTGCTTGCTCGCTCCAGGGTGGGCCTTATTGTTTATTGTAACTGGAAGGGGGTTCGTCCGATCGACCCCCCTGCTGCTCCTGCCTCGGAAGCTCGCCCCCCTCGACGCGACTAACTGCTTTTCAGCCCCAGGTGGGGCCTTGCGTATTAGTTATTACTCATCCTGTGCCTTGCTTGCTCGCTCCAGGGTGGGCCTTATTGTTTATTGTAACTGGAAGGGGGTTCGTCCGATCGACCCCCTGCTGCTCCTGCCTCGGAAGCTCGCCCCCCTCGACGCGACTAACTGCTTTTCAGCCCCAGGTGGGGCCTTGCGTATTAGTGATTACCCATGCTGTGCCTTGCTGCTGTGTGTGCTTGCTCGGTCCAGGGTGGGCCTTATTGTTTATTGTAACTGGAAGGGGGTTCGTCCGATCGACCCCCTGCTGCTCCTGCCTCGGAAGCTCGCCCCCCTCGACGCGACTAACTGCTTTTCAGCCCCAGGTGGGGCCTTGCGTATTAGTTATTACTCATGCTGTGCCTTGCTTGCTCGCTCCAGGGTGGGCCTTATTGTTTATTGTAACTGGAAGGGGGGTTCGTCCGATCGACCCCCTGCTGCTCCTGCCTCGGAAGCTCGCCCCCTCGACGCGACTAACTGCTTTTCAGCCCCAGGTGGGGCCTTGCGTATTAGTTATTACTCATCCTGTGCCTTGCTGCTGTGTGTGCTTGCTTGCTCGCTCCAGGGTGGGCCTTATTGTTTATTGTAACTGGAAGGGGGTTCGTCCGATCGACCCCCTGCTGCTCCTGCCTCGGAAGCTCGCCCCCCTCGACGCGACTAACTGCTTTTCAGCCCCAGGTGGGGCCTTGCGTATTAGTTATTACTCATCCTGTGCCTTGCTTGCTCGCTCCAGGGTGGGCCTTATTGTTTATTGTAACTGGAAGGGGGTTCGTCCGATCGACCCCCTGCTGCTCCTGCCTCGGAAGCTCGCCCCCCTCGACGCGACTAACTGCTTTTCAGCCCCAGGTGGGGCCTTGCGTATTAGTTATTACTCATGCTGTGCCTTGCTGCTGTGTGTGCTTGCTTGCTCGCTCCAGGGTGGGCCTTATTGTTTATTGTAACTGGAAGGGGGTTCGTCCGATCGACCCCCCTGCTGCTCCTGCCTCGGAAGCTCGCCCCCCTCGACGCGACTAACTGCTTTTCAGCCCCAGGTGGGGCCTTGCGTATTAGTTATTACTCATCCTGTGCCTTGCTTGCTCGCTCCAGGGTGGGCCTTATTGTTTATTGTAACTGGAAGGGGGTTCGTCCGATCGACCCCCCGCTGCTCCTGCCTCGGAAGCTCGCCCCCCTCGACGCGACTAACTGCTTTCAGCCCCAGGTGGGGCCTTGCGTATTAGTTATTACTCATGCTGTGCCTTGCTGCTGTGTGTGCTTGCTTGCTCGCTCCAGGGTGGGCCTTATTGTTTATTGTAACTGGAAGGGGGTTCGTCCGATCGACCCCCCGCTGCTCCTGCCTCGGAAGCTCGCCCCCCTCGACGCGACTAACTGCTTTTCAGCCCCAGGTGGGGCCTTGCGTATTAGTGATTACCCATGCTGTGCCTTGCTGCTGTGTGTGCTTGCTTGCTCGCTCCAGGGCTGGGCCTTATTGTTATTGTAACTGGAAGGGGGTTCGTCCGATCGACCCCCCCGTTGCTCCTGCCTCGGAAGCTCGCCCCCCTCGACGCGACTAACTGCTTTTCAGCCCCAGGTGGGGCCTTGCGTATTAGTGATTACCCTTGCTGCTGTGTGTGCTTGCTTGCTCGCTCCAGGGTGGGCCTTATTTATTATCTATTTCTAACCCGTGCGGTGCCAAACAAAGCTCGCCCCCCTCGACGCGACTAACTGCTTTTCAGCCCCAGGTGGGGCCTTGCGTATTAGTGATTACCCATGCTGTGCCTTGCTGCTGTGTGTGCTTGCTTGCTCGCTCCAGGGTGGGCCTTATTGTTTATTGTAACTGGAAGGGGGTTCGTCCGATCGACCCCCCGCTGCTTCTACCTCGGAAGCTCGCCCCCCTCGACGCGACTAACTGCTTTTCAGCCCAGGTGGGGCCTTGCGTATTAGTTATTACTCATCCTGTGCCTTGCTTGCTCGCTCCAGGGTGGGCCTTATTGTTTATTGTAACTGGAAGGGGGTTCGTCCGATCGACCCCCTGCTGCTCCTGCCTCGGAAGCTCGCCCCCCTCGACGCGACTAACTGCTTTTCAGCCCCAGGTGGGGCCTTGCGTATTAGTTATTACTCATCCTGTGCCTTGCTGCTGTGTGTGCTTGCTTGCTCGCTCCAGGGTGGGCCTTATTGTTTATTGTAACTGGAAGGGGGTTCGTCCGATCGACCCCCTGCTGCTCCTGCCTCGGAAGCTCGCCCCCTCGACGCGACTAACTGCTTTTCAGCCCCAGGTGGGGCCTTGCGTATTAGTTATTACTCATCCTGTGCCTTGCTGCTGTGTGTGCTTGCTTGCTCGCTCCAGGGTGGGCCTTATTGTTTATTGTAACTGGAAGGGGGTTCGTCCGATCGACCCCCTGCTGCTCCTGCCTCGGAAGCTCGCCCCCCTCGACGCGACTAACTGCTTTTCAGCCCCAGGTGGGGCCTTGCGTATTAGTTATTACTCATCCTGTGCCTTGCTTGCTCGCTCCAGGGTGGGCCTTATTGTTTATTGTAACTGGAAGGGGGTTAGTCCGATCGACCCCCCGCTGCTCCTGCCTCGAAGCTCGCCCCCCTCGACGCGACTAACTGCTTTTCAGCCCCAGGTGGGGCCTTGCGTATTAGTGATTACCCATGCTGTGCCTTGCTGCTGTGTGTGCTTGCTTGCTCGCTCCAGGGTGGGCCTTATTGTTTATTGTAACTGGAAGGGGGTTCGTCCGATCGACCCCCCGTTGCTCCTGCCTCGGAAGCTCGCCCCCCTCGACGCGACTAACTGCTTTTCAGCCCCAGGTGGGGCCTTGCGTATTAGTGATTACCCTTGCTGCTGTGTGTGCTTGCTTGCTCGCTCCAGGGTGGGCCTTATTTATTATCTATTTCTAACCCGTGCGGTGCCAAACAAAGCTCGCCCCCCCTCGACGCGACTAACTGCTTTTCAGCCCCAGGTGGGGCCTTGCGTATTAGTGATTACCCATGCTGTGCCTTGCTGCTGTGTGTGCTTGCTTGCTCGCTCCAGGGTGGGCCTTATTGTTTATTGTAACTGGAAGGGGGTTCGTCCGATCGACCCCCCGCTGCTTCTACCTCGGAAGCTCGCCCCCTCGACGCGACTAACTGCTTTTCAGCCCCAGGTGGGGCCTTGCGTATTAGTTATTACTCATCCTGTGCCTTGCTTGCTCGCTCCAGGGTGGGCCTTATTGTTTATTGTAACTGGAAGGGGGTTCGTCCGATCGACCCCCCGCTGCTCCTGCCTCGGAAGCTCGCCCCCCTCGACGCAACTAACTGCTTTTCAGCCCAGGTGGGGCCTTGCGTATTAGTTAGGGTTAGGTTAGGGTTTGACACTTAGGGTTAGGGTTTGACACTTAGGGTTTAGGGTTTGACACTTAGGGTTAGGGTTTGACACTTAGGGTTTAGGGTTTGACACTTAGGGTTTAGGGTTTGTCACTTAGGGTTTAGGGTTTGACACTTAGGGTTTAGGGTTTGACACTTAGGGTTTAGGGTTTGACACTTAGGGTTTAGGGTTTGACACTTAGGGTTTAGGGTTTGACATTTAGGGTTTAGGGTTTGACATTTAGGGTTTAGGGTTTGTCACTTAGGGTTTAGGGTTTGACACTTAGGGTTTAGGGTTTGACATTTAGGGTTTAGGGTTTGACATTTAGGGTTTAGGGTTTGTCACTTAGGGTTTAGGGTTTGACATTTAGGGTTTACGGTTTGTCACTTAGGGTTAGGGTTTGACACTTAGGGTTTAGGGTTTGACATTTAGGGTTTAGGGTTTGACACTTAGGGTTTAGGGTTTGTCACTTAGGGTTTAGGGTTTGACACTTAGGGTTTAGGGTTTGACATTTAGGGTTTAGGGTTTGACATTTAGGGTTAGGGTTTGACACTTAGGGTTTAGGGTTTGACACTTAGGGTTTAGGGTTTGACATTTAGGGTTTAGGGTTTGACACTTAGGGTTTAGGGTTTGACATTTAGGGTTTAGGGTTTGACATTTAGGGTTTAGGGTTTGACACTTAGGGTTTAGGGTTTGACACTTAGGGTTTAGGGTTTGACACTTAGGGTTTAGGGTTTGACATTTAGGGTTTAGGGTTTGACATTTAGGGTTTAGGGTTTGAC
>CAWUCR010000189.1:15000-17500 GCA_963920665.1 Straminergon stramineum
TAAGGTCGCAACACAGCTTAAAAAGAGGGTACTGCGTGAGGCGGGAAACCGAGCAACGATAACCTCTTCCCTTCCTCGGTGGGCGGGAAACGTACCTTGTGAAGACATTGCTCCGAAATGGATTCAGGGGCTGAAGGTGGGTTTGCATGACCGACACAGCGCCTTTTTGCTATTATTGTTTATTGTAACTGGAATCTATTTCTAACCCGTGCGGTGCCAAACAAAGCTCGCCCCCCTCGACGCGACTAACTGCTTTTCAGCCCCAGGTGGGGCCTTGCGTATTAGTTATTACTCATCCTGTGCCTTGCTTGCTCGCTCCAGGGTGGGCCTTATTGTTTATTGTAACTGGAAGGGGGTTCGTCCGATCGACCCCCTGCTGCTCCTGCCTCGGAAGCTCGCCCCCCTCGACGCGACTAACTGCTTTTCAGCCCCAGGTGGGGCCTTGCGTATTAGTTATTACTCATGCTGTGCCTTGCTGCTGTGTGTGCTTGCTTGCTCGCTCCAGGGTGGGCCTTATTGTTTATTGTAACTGGAAGGGGGTTCGTCCGATCGACCCCCTGCTGCTCCTGCCTCGGAAGCTCGCCCCCCTCGACGCGACTAACTGCTTTTCAGCCCCAGGTGGGGCCTTGCGTATTAGTTATTACTCATCCTGTGCCTTGCTTGCTCGCTCCAGGGTGGGCCTTATTGTTTATTGTAACTGGAAGGGGGTTCGTCCGATCGACCCCCCGCTGCTCCTGCCTCGGAAGCTCGCCCCCCTCGACGCGACTAACTGCTTTTCAGCCCCAGGTGGGGCCTTGCGTATTAGTTATTACTCATGCTGTGCCTTGCTGCTGTGTGTGCTTGCTTGCTCGCTCCAGGGTGGGCCTTATTGTTTATTGTAACTGGAAGGGGGTTCGTCCGATCGACCCCCCGCTGCTCCTGCCTCGGAAGCTCGCCCCCCTCGACGCGACTAACTGCTTTTCAGCCCCAGGTGGGGCCTTGCGTATTAGTGATTACCCATGCTGTGCCTTGCTGCTGTGTGTGCTTGCTTGCTCGCTCCAGGGTGGGCCTTATTGTTTATTGTAACTGGAAGGGGGTTCGTCCGATCGACCCCCCGTTGCTCCTGCCTCGGAAGCTCGCCCCCCTCGACGCGACTAACTGCTTTTCAGCCCCAGGTGGGGCCTTGCGTATTAGTGATTACCCTTGCTGCTGTGTGTGCTTGCTTGCTCGCTCCAGGGTGGGCCTTATTTATTATCTATTTCTAACCCGTGCGGTGCCAAACAAAGCTCGCCCCCCTCGACGCGACTAACTGCTTTTCAGCCCCAGGTGGGGCCTTGCGTATTAGTGATTACCCATGCTGTGCCTTGCTGCTGTGTGTGCTTGCTTGCTCGCTCCAGGGTGGGCCTTATTGTTTATTGTAACTGGAAGGGGTTCGTCCGATCGACCCCCCGCTGCTTCTACCTCGGAAGCTCGCCCCCCTCGACGCGACTAACTGCTTTTCAGCCCCAGGTGGGGCCTTGCGTATTAGTTATTACTCATCCTGTGCCTTGCTTGCTCGCTCCAGGGTGGGCCTTATTGTTTATTGTAACTGGAAGGGGGTTCGTCCGATCGACCCCCTGCTGCTCCTGCCTCGGAAGCTCGCCCCCCTCGACGCGACTAACTGCTTTTCAGCCCCAGGTGGGGCCTTGCGTATTAGTTATTACTCATCCTGTGCCTTGCTGCTGTGTGTGCTTGCTTGCTCGCTCCAGGGTGGGCCTTATTGTTTATTGTAACTGGAAGGGGGTTCGTCCGATCGACCCCCTGCTGCTCCTGCCTCGGAAGCTCGCCCCCCTCGACGCGACTAACTGCTTTTCAGCCCCAGGTGGGGCCTTGCGTATTAGTTATTACTCATCCTGTGCCTTGCTGCTGTGTGTGCTTGCTTGCTCGCTCCAGGGTGGGCCTTATTGTTTATTGTAACTGGAAGGGGGTTCGTCCGATCGACCCCCTGCTGCTCCTGCCTCGGAAGCTCGCCCCCCTCGACGCGACTAACTGCTTTTCAGCCCCAGGTGGGGCCTTGCGTATTAGTTATTACTCATCCTGTGCCTTGCTTGCTCGCTCCAGGGTGGGCCTTATTGTTTATTGTAACTGGAAGGGGGTTAGTCCGATCGACCCCCCGCTGCTCCTGCCTCGGAAGCTCGCCCCCCTCGACGCGACTAACTGCTTTTCAGCCCCAGGTGGGGCCTTGCGTATTAGTGATTACCCATGCTGTGCCTTGCTGCTGTGTGTGCTTGCTTGCTCGCTCCAGGGTGGGCCTTATTGTTTATTGTAACTGGAAGGGGGTTCGTCCGATCGACCCCCCGTTGCTCCTGCCTCGGAAGCTCGCCCCCCTCGACGCGACTAACTGCTTTTCAGCCCCAGGTGGGGCCTTGCGTATTAGTGATTACCCTTGCTGCTGTGTGTGCTTGCTTGCTCGCTCCAGGGTGGGCCTTATTTATTATCTATTTCTAACCCGTGCGGTGCCAAACAAAGCTCGCCCCCTCGA
>CAWUCR010000206.1:0-12314 GCA_963920665.1 Straminergon stramineum
AATACCCTAGAATTGATACGCCCATAGGTGTTGGCAGCGCCAACATGTCATGACCGTTATTCAATTAAGACCAATCTCAATAGCATACTTTCTCATATCTCATATCGTAGAGTCAGCTTGCCAGCCCAGATGCCGAAAAGGATCATGCTGTGCGCGCGGGAGATGATTGGTTTGAGATGTCGCTGAGCTTGGCACTTGCACCTTCCACATCGAGCGAGAATGCAAGGCGATCTCGCACACAAATGATGCAATGTTTGAACCAGCTCTCCCTACTTGTGCCTAACTATGATATTGAAGTGCTCTTACGAATGCTTCAGCCCCCAATCGCTGCTCAACGTCTATGCACGGGGGAAGTGCTGCTTTTCTCCGGAAGTGAAACCTGCAGCCGTTTTGTGCTAGACCAGGTGTCATATCATCACAGAAATCCATGCAATAGACATATTGGATTACGAGAACCGAGAATCAATAGTGATGAGCCCGGGGGACTCGACGTCTAGTGCGATGGATCTTCTCCATAAACGCTGGGTCTCGCAGTCTGCTGTTCCCTGCTCATTCGTTCATCCTCAGTCCACTGAGCTCGTTGATACTCCGCCTGCGTTAGACACGTTTAAACATGCATTTCTCACCTTCTCCAATCCTGACCGCTCTAGCTCTTTTCAAATCAGCTGAAGCATTAAACATCATAGTGAACAATGATGACGGCTTTGGTGCAGCCAACATCAGAGAATTCTATCGCCTACTCAACGCAGCTGGTCATGACGCTTGGATCGTTGCTCCGGTAGACAATGAATCGGGCAAGGGAGGAACAGAAGTGTTCACTACCGAGCCAAAGTTGACAAGGCCGTCGGAGTACAATATCGTGCCGGCTGGTGCCCCGTCTTTCGGCACTGACCCTCATGGTATGGGACTGCATCGGCTCGATTGTAACACTCTTTCTAACAAGTTGTTCAGATTCCCATATCTGGTACTATAACGGAACTCCGGCGACTTGCACATTCTTCGCTCTTGACTATGTCGTTCCAAAATTCACAAATTGGACCAAGGTAGACCTGTTGGTGTCGGGTCCTAATTTTGGAGACAATCTTGGTCCATTCTTGTACACACTATCTGGCACGATCGGAGCGACGTATGAAAGCCCAACATTCACTCGTCACGGTTCTCACGTGAAGTTTTCACAGCTAACATAGAAATTCGATCACAGTTATGCCGCCATCGAGCGCTCAGTCCCTGCAATTGCTTTTTCTGGCGGCAACGGCGCCCAACGCAGCTATATGAATATCAGCAAGACCACCCCATCCGGTCACCCTGATCCAGCCACGATCGACGCCCAGCTGTCTGTTGAAATTGTAAATCAGCTGGCGAAGAAAGGCGACAAATCTCAGCTCCTCCCATACGGTTATGGCATTAGCGTCAACTACCCAGAGATCACGTCGTTAACAGACGACAATTGCGTAAAACCTCCCTTCTTTCAGACACGCATGACTGGGGGTGCGGAAGTTGATACTGCGGTCCTCAATGAGAAGACAGGTCTCTTCTCTTATGGATCTGTCACGCCTGCCGGCGCAAACACTTGCATCAACGGCGACTGTTCCTTACCCGGGGAGACCAATGTCGTGGATAGCGGATGCTTCAGCTCTGTCACCGTATTCACTGTCGACTATGATGCCCCAAGCTGTGGAGGTGCGAAGCACGTAAGGCCGCTTCTGGAGCCTCTTGTGAAATACCAGAATTCCACCAAGAACTCAAAGAGTAGCAGCAGCAAGAGGTCGGTAAGGGGTGGCTCGAGGCCTATATTGCTCTAGAATTGCAGGCATTATTTTGTTGTGATGCGTACAGTGAAAGACGATTCTCGAAGGACGGAGCCTGGAATTGTAATGGAAATGAGAGTTTATAGCAGAGTACAACCTTTTATATGCGGACACAACAGCATTGACAATTCATCGGTAACCTTGCTTGCCGTTCACAGCAGCTTTCAGACTCAGAAGACTGTATTTTGCTTGCTACTAACAATTTTTGGATAGCATAAGACGACGTATGGAAAAAGAGTTGCAAGTCGTGTGATGAAGATGACTAGACTGAATGAAAAAGACCCGCTCTATCTTGCCAACGTTGTGTTTCAATATTGCCCTGTCACTTTGTGAAATACTCGCTTGCAGCAACAATAATAATTCATATCAAACACGACATTATCGTATCCAAGCACTAAGCCAGAGATAGACGAGCCTTATTGTGTTATTGCCACTCGCACTCTTGGCCACATGCTCTGCGAATCAGACCGTGCGGAAGAGTACCTTATGTACTTGGCATGGGTTAGAATCGACAGTGGATTGAGATCGATGATCGGGACATTTCGTAGTCTCATGATTATTCATTCATTCATAGGGCGGTTTGTCCGGAGCCGCATACACATTGGACGGTGGACGAAACTCAAGCGACGGTGTTAGGAACGGTACCTTAGTCTTGAGCAGACGCTCTTCTAAGATCACGTGATTCCTGACGCCAGCAAGAGCTAACGAAATGTCAAGAGAGCGACGATCTCTACAAACCTTTCATTTTGAACACGTATACACCACCTTCATAACTTGCTGGCCACCTATCATTCCAGTATTGCCAGTCACGACCACCAACACTGCCGTATAGGTCATTGTGCAAGGCTTTTTGCTCAGTCAAATTATCTTCTTGACTCCTTCTCGCGATGCAAGCTCGAAGACACGGGAAATCTTCATTACCGTCAAGTCGGAGATGGCAATGGTTTCTCAAAGACACTCGTCGCATTTTGAGCGGAAGTTCCTACGAGCTGGCGACGATAATGGTTTATACCCTTGCGCCAGTGACGTTTGAGGCACATTGGGATTCTCTCCGTTGGCTCTACCACAAACGCTGACGATAGTGGGTAGAGGATGCGACATATGTGACCAGTTAATTCTAATCCTGCTCATGACAAGTTCAGTAGTGAGCGCTGCTTTATCGCCCTTGCGCACCGTTCGTGTTGAAAACATTGGGCATAGAAGGACTTTGGCCCCGAGCATTGACAGCACCGTTTTCTGACAGCCAGCTATATGTACCAACCCCTGGTTCCAACATAGCCTCTTGGCCCACATTCTTTCAAACTGTTTCGCTAGATATACTCTTGCACCCTATTTTCAAGTAATCCAATTGAAATGCCAGCAGGTTCATCGTTGAGCTGTATGAATATATGAATTGCCTACGATAATGCATTGTGATTTGTGGGGATCTCATGGCACATATTTCATTGACGTTTTCATGAGTCTCTCGAAAAGAAATGCATCTCCGAACCTCTGTACTCATCCGCGTCTACACTCTATTATCACTGTTGTTCGTTCCATGTCTTGGCTCAGTATCACAAATTGTTGCACACCAACACGTCACACGGTCTTCCAATGCCGCGCTCCATGACGAAACATTTCATGCACCCAATGCAACGGTCAACCATGGAACATTTCATGCTTTTGATACAACCAACTCGACTGGCGCGCGTCCGGTATACCTGGTTATGCAAACGCGATTGACGGGTGCCCAGGTTCTCCCTTCTACTTACGACAAGCCGTTTCCCGTTTATGCGTCGCTTCATTTCAATGCCACCACGACGGACGGTCCTTTGGATATTCAAATGGTCAATGAAAATGGCCAGGATCTTATCCGAGTCACCGATTGGGGTCTGCAGAACAGCGACAAGCCAATGGGAGTGCCACAATCCGGCTATCTCACCGACTATTTCCAGCTATTTGGAGAAACGAACATAAACAACAATCAGGTACTGAGCTCTTCAACAGGCGAAGGCTTGATCCATGATGTCTGGGCCAATAGAACCTCTTTAGCCCTGAAGGCCTATGACAGCAATGATTTCATGCTAGCCTGTATTGGCCACCTGGGCCTTGGGATCGCATCGTCTGACAGCACCTCCGCAATCATTCCGACCAGGTGGCGTTACGCCCAGATCTATTGGCGAAACATATGGACTCCAGAGAGAGTCGTAGATCAGTCTCCTATATGGCTCGAGCGGCTGCATTGTTGGGGTGATAACGTCCAAAAGGCTAGAGCGGTATTTCAGTATAAGCATGGCGCTGATCCTAGTGTTACTCCTCTTCAACCAGTTCCTATGGATCCTGTCAGTGGCAGTACGGCCTTGTCGCTGACGGATAACGGGATGCCTGACCTCGCTGCCCCAGGATTAACAGAAACATATCATGCTAATGGGAGTCTGATGGCAACAGCGCCGCAGTTTCAGTGGATTTATGCCCAACCACCCTCACAAAAGGCACTCCACCGAAGAGCTGACCCGCCTGCTCTAGTACCAAAACAATTTGTAATTTATAATCCAGGTGATGATGTTGCGATTGGGTTGCAACTTGAAGAAGGTGGCGGAGCCGCCATGAAACCAGCCACCTTAACCGTATGTGCTCTCGAACCATTGACTGACTCTAATTACTAGACTAACCTTGTACCATTACAGGATGTGATTGCACCTGCTTATCGAGCGACGAACGTCGTGACAGCAAGGACTGGGGGCCTTACAACATTGGGAATGTTTAGAATAGGGGCCAGGCTTGCATCACTGCTTGGTGAGGTTTGTGTTGTTGTCATTGACTTCACGAGTAAAGACGACGGCACTTCAATGATACTGGGGATCGTGTCTCTCTTGTCGAGTGTGTAAGGGATCGTCATTGCTAGCATAGTTCCATTTCCCTTTTTGGCGGAAATTACGTTGCTAGCAGCTATGATTGCCGGGACAGTTCCAGAAATGACGCATAGTGTCCAGAACTATGCTGCGCAGCAAGCATCGTATAATTACCCAGCATCGCAAAATTGGGGCCGACGATCTCTGTCTTCGACTTCGACACCTCCACTACGGAGAATTGTCCCAGGAATCCTGCAATGGACTATAACAGGAGACAGTAACAAGACTGGCAATGAGCCTTGTCTTGCAAAAGGCGCCAAGGAATGCACCGTGGTCTATGGGCCTCATCTGCTGGCTACCACGCTGCAGATTGATGATTTTGACGCTTTCGTTATTCTAACTCATTTCAATCAAGGTTATCCAATGGCCATGACAGATTTGGTCAAAGCATTCAGATTATCGACAGACTCAGATAGCGCCAGTCAAGTTGCGACGATAGACTGTAGCCACAGCTCAAACCCAAACGATCGCTGTTCATGGTCAAGTGAGTGTCTTTGGTCCTCTAAAATTTGACAAGTTTGGTCCTAACCGATCTCTAGGTCCGAGTCGTGACACAATCATGGAGCAATGTAACAAACCTGAATTCTCCATAAAGCGCCAGCTTGTTAATATCCCAATCATCAATGAGACAGCCGATAAGATATATAGTCGCCTCACGCCGCAAGGGAATTGCAGTCTTGTCGGCGACACGTCTGGTGGGGAGAGGTATCCTGCCTATAACATGACAATTAAAGGCGGTGCAGTCGCAATAGCTTGCGGGATTGCAGGCGCCATCGATATCAATGGAACCGCAACTCCCCTACCCGGAGCTTCACTGTCACCCTCAACCAACGTGTCCAAGCCACTGTCTCTTATCAGTCCAGGTAATGATTCTTCAGACGGTTCTTCGGGCCACGCATACATTGCGCCGCCTCCCAAGTCGTCATTCAAGAAGACCCTCAATCTCACAAACTCAATCTGCATGACTGCCCCCTGAGGGCAGCAGCTTATGCTTCCCGAACGGGACATACTCAGCATAGAGCGGGAGTCTAGGTTTCGACAGCACAAAAGCAGATACACTAGTTCTGTCGGCTCCTGGCAGCTCTGTCGTCGTTCCTGTCAGCAAGATGGCAAAAAGCAAAGGGGTCCATGCCCACGCACAAGCACCCTCACCTACCTACGTCGATCAAGCTATCGTCTTCTCAACCAATCAAAGCGCGACGGCCAATCCTGCTGTCGCAACTGATATCCGGGACATGTCCAAATATCATCAAGGCAACATATTCACCGTCCATTGCCCCCCCCCCTCTGACGCAGTATATTTGTATACGCAACCATACGGGCGTGGTGATATCGCTTGCTTCGGCCTCGGCGGCGGGGACTTGCCGCAGGGTCTGAAGGGCAAAGCGCGCTCTGTCAAAGTATTTGGGTGGGCAAGCGTTGAGGTCTTCGCGTATAGCTACGGGAATAGCTTCGCGAAGATATTCGATACTTATGAGGACGACCTTGCTAGCTTGCCTTGTAATACTTCGCACACTTTTGTGGATGTGGCGGTGAGTATCTGGGTGTATCTTGAAGGGTCCATGGGGAGCTGAAGAAAACCCAGTGAACGAAACATTCGAGAATCTTCATTTGATACCCACTTGGCATTTGTCAAATGTGTTAGCGTTTCAGCAATCTACCAATCATATCACATACACTCCCTTCACTAGCTGCCAAGGTCTTGCCGAGACCCATCTTTTCTTTGCATAATCCCGGATGGTGGAAAGGAAGATACTCGGACGACCTCTACTATGGCTGTCGCAGCGGCTTGGTCCATGCACGTGCATAACGTCTTCGCTATAAGAGGTAAGAAAGACAATTCTGTGCTCGGCTGACGGTCCGCTCGAAACCACTCACTATCAAATATGAACCGAAGGTCACTAGGTTCGTACCACATCACCAGCGTTCCCGCATCATAATTCACTCACCAACACTCACAAAGAACCGTACAGATGCGTAATTTGCTTCAGATCAAATTCCATATTCGCATCAGTGTACCATCTCTTCTCGAATTTCATGGTTCTGGTAAAATGTTCTCGTTTGTTTCTGCCACCAAAATGTCAGGGTAAAATCTAAATGTGTTATATTTCAGCATACTTTGAGCCACATCTCTCTCATATCGCGGTGGACAACCACCCTAAAATCCAAAAATCAGCGGGTCGTGACCTCGTATTGCCTATATAGCCCTTCGGCATTCCTCCAAATGTTCTCTCTCTACTCTCCCAGTTTACACCACCGGGTAATATACCAGCTCACAGGGTCGTCTAATAATAGCAATTGAGTACTGGGGGGATTTCTAGCGAATCAGACGTCTTGGGATATTAACGATGAAGTTAGTCTCCTTGAGCTCACTAAATAATCAACTGTTCTTGTGTGCGCTGGGATACGGTAGCGAGATAACTCTCTTGTCCCTATAGCATAGTCTTCGCTCAGGCCATAAGATAATCCCTATTCCCACTCCATGTCATCTTCTTTTCCTAGATCGCTCTTGTCTCGGCTGCCCCATCCTCGAGTGCTGAAAATGGCTATACTTCATCCTTATGACTCTAATCTGTCGTTCTTGTCGTTCACATACAGACTGGACAATCTTGTTTGACGTATGAAATCTCGTCGTCGTTACCATTCACTCCCTTGGCCTGTCACGTTTTTATTGGTAGAACTTAACACCCTGCACTCCTTTCAATAGTTGCAAACTCCCATTTTCTTAAATATATAAAAGTCGTCACAGCACATTCTATCACAGCCAACGATCGTTTATCCTTTGTTACTCGACGGGGGTATCGTTCGAGCAATAGAGGCTTCATCGTTGCAACCTAGGCACTAACCATGGAGTTCTTTTGTCGGAAAAGAATGCTCTCTCTCCACAATGGCACAGATCTGCAACGAATAATGACAAACGAAAGACACGCCTGTCGGAAACGCTCCTGTTGGAAGCTTTCCTACGCGGCAGAGGAAGAGCCAATCTCTCAGAAGCCTACCTGCGCTTTCAAACGGTTGATAGCCAAGCTACGTCCGAGGCGTCGTATCGACCCTGTGCTGGAACACCTCACACAAGACGCAGAAGACTCAGGTACTAGAGAACAGTTCTCGGGTGACATGAATCCAGAGGCTGACAACCTTACAGAAAGTCTATCAGGACCTGTCACCGAATTCGACGCTTTTCGCGACACAGAAGCACTGACAATCTTAGAGAGGTCGCAGCTCCAGTCTATCCTATCAGTACCGGGAGAAGCAACGGTCGATGCAACGGAGCTGGAAGAAGCGAGAGACGACGCAACAGTGCCGGCCTCGATCGCGCAAGCGACTATTGAGCGTCTTGCGGGGCGTCTGGCACAGCGTTACAACATGGGCCATACTTGGGATGCTCAAATGATAGCGACGCAGAGACTTCAACTTGAACGACTTCGAGCGTATTACTTGAACTACTCTGATATTGTGCCACCACCAGGTTTTGACAGCTTGGGAGTGACGAACCCAGACCCTCGGGGTCTGTCTGAATGGGAAGATACTTCGGAGTTGACTGATCCAAGCCCAGAAGCGGTCCCTTCCTTTGGAGATGCGCGACGCTACGCCACGGTGGAGACGAATCCATTGCCGGTCGACGCGACACATCAAGGAGCAGAGCTTCATGCTGAGATACTTCCCGCTGAAGAGCTTCCCTCCGGTGGTGTCGTTGTATTCCTGCAGCGTTCCAAGTCGGCTCGAACGGTACTGCAGCGTTCCAAATCAGCTCGAACAGCAATTTGCAAATGCTCCACGTACGTCTGGCCCAAGAAGACGACCAAGCCAGCTGTACCCCAACTACCATCAATGCTTGAGGATCCCTGTACTGAAGATGTTCCCGACTGGTACCCAGAGCTGAATAATACCAAACATCAACTGTGCAACCCCGCGCGAGGCAGCCAACTTCCACTAAGGAGGGCGAACACAGAACACCGGATCACCCGAGATCTACTGGCTCGCTCGCCAGATCTCAAGACGATATACGAGCGTAGCTCAAGCTGGACTTTCTCCGTCACTCCCTCGTGCAGTTCGCTTCATGAGACTCCTGCGACCTCGAGGACTTCTATGACAGAAAAGACTTTGGTCGATGAGGCTGCAGCGCATTTTCGAAACTCGAGACTAGCTGCTGATGCTGTGGCGCACGTTCAAGATTCATTACGTTGTTATCGTCTTGCGGAAAAAATTAATAAGAAAGGTGGAGGAATCAACTTTGGACCAGGCTACACTCACGCAGCATACATAGAAGCCACCAGATCACGTCCACCCCAACCAACGGTGAGGGTCGTGAACCACAGAATGCTTGCCGCCGAACAAGAAGAAGAACGGCAACTTAAAAATGAGGGACAGAAGCCTCGAAAGCGCCGAGCGGACTCACCTTATCCGTGGCAATCTAGCCTGGCCGGGATTGCTGGAATGGTGAGGCGAGCGTCAAGTCGTCGTATGGGTCGAGAAAGAGTATCCACGAACAGCCAAGGTCCCGGAATAGATCAGATAGCTGACGAGCCTGAGCCTGAGCGAGATGAGGGTGAGAAACACTAGGATGCGGACTTTTCTGCCTAAACCATCAATCACCAGAGTCCACGTGAACCTGTGACTCCAGAGTCGACTCCCCATTCTTTCTATAGGACTTCCCTGTACGGGCTTCGGATGTCGTCAGTAGGATATACGCGCCCCATCCTGATTATAGCAGTGTGAGGGACCAAATAATGAAAAACGAAGTCACCGCCAACGGGTCGCCAAGTGGTTGGACTGTACTTAGCCAAGATTGATTCGCGAAAAACGCTTCACTAGGACCCAATGCGCGAGCCCGTGATTGGGGGGCAATCAAATGATTGCGAAAGCCACTTGATATCAGAGAGCAAATTATCCAAGTACACGATCTCGGATCTCTAAATTTGCCAACTATGAACAGGATCATGGATGAACAGACCCTCACTCATATTGAAGACCAATATTCGCACACTATCTTTGCCTACCTTATGGCCACCGGTCCCAGACACCCGGACTGGCTCATCGTCCTAGCGGACGGAGAATCTCCAAATCATGAATCCGGCGACCCGAACGACCCAGTCAGCATACAAACATATTGCGTATATCTATCAGGCGGAGGAGGATGGAGCCACTTTAATGGTGTCGCAGAATAGTTGAGATCGGAATTTTTTTTTTCCAGGCATACGACCTCGGATTTTCTGGAGCGTGCTGGTTGCCGGACCGTCTGCACAAGGGGGAAATGCAGGTCATGTTCCTCGCCTTTATACATCGTTATCTTCTTGCGGCTGCAGGTCACTGTTTTTGATCGTGCCTATTTTGAACGTCTAGCTTTTCTTTTCTGTGAGATGAAAACTTTATATAGATGAGGTGGCAACTTACTGAAAGACCACAAGTAATAATTAATGAAATAATATAAGGACAGAGAAAAGTCGCCCCAGTACTTGAAAACTGACGACACGCTGTATGAGATGTTTTGAACACGAATGGAGATGAGATGATGCCCATTTTCTTCTGGACTGCCTCAAGCCATTGACTCACGACTAGCAGAAACGGGCATAGAGATAATCCGAACGACACAAGATGCAATTTTCCCAAGATGCTGCCTACGTAGTTCAACACATCTACGACCTGGATACCCAACATCATATGTCACTGCACACAGCCACAACCTCACATCAACCCCCCAGCCACCCCAAACTCATCTCCTGTCCCAATCACAGCTCCGGAGCCTTCTTGGCATCATATCCATAAGTCTTCTTGTGCGCCTCAATCTTGGCCACATACTGCTTCTGCGCCTCCGCCGCGCTCATCTTCTCCTCCGCGACCTTGCTCCAGGCATTGTACTTGGCCTTGCCCTACAACCCCCCCCAAATCAAAAAAAGTCAGCAATTCTGCATACACACGAGCTCGTGGATATAGTGGTGCAATCTTGGATCCCAGTGTCTGGAAGAGCCGTCTGTCTGGAGACCGTTCGTTCTGGGGGGATCAGGCTTAGGGTTTGATGGTGATGAAAACAGACACGCGGGACTGGGCTTGCAGTACCCGGGTGCCAACACGGTAGGTACTCAGATTCCACTTGATGATGGGTCCACTGACCTTCAGATCGAACATGCCCGGCTTGGGGGCCTTGGAGAAGTCTTCGCCGGTGCCGGTTTTGAAGAGGGCGTAGAGCTGAGGGACGTTTGTGTGTTGTCAGCTGTGCGTTCGAGTAGGGATGCATGCCATAGAGGGGTAAGATGGTTGGGGGAGGAGGTGAGCGGAGCTTTGCTTACTTCGAGGAGTTCATTGTCGGAGGGCTTGGAGGTGAGTTTGCGCGAGTCTTGGACGGCGGTCTTGAAGGCGGGGGTTTCGGCGACCATTTTTCAATTGATAACTGGGTGCGAATTGTGAATTGGGCGGTGGTGTTGGGGAGAGGAGGTTGAAGTACGAAGCACTCAGAGTGGTTGAAGGTAAGTTTTGTTGGGTAGGCCGCGGCTGGCGGCATGTCATCATTTACGTTAGTATGGTTAGCCAAGGTACCGAAGTACCTCGTGAGAGCACCAAAATGCTGGAAGTCTTTTCATACAAATCTGTATGGCTACTATCAAATTCTTACGACCCGTATAGATTTATATCACCTACTGACGCATATGCTTCAGTGTACCCTCAAACCGGCAATCCACAAACACCCATAATAACTCAAAATTTGTCTAACACCTAATACTATTCTTCCGAGCGTACCAAACTGTTGTACAAGTTATCCTGTTGAAGTCATATCAAAGTCATAAAGATCATGATACATGACCACTTCGTCTCGAAAGAAAGAGAATCACTTGAAGCAATATAATACCATCTCACAGTCCAGCATGACTCGCAAACCCCAATTCTGGTCATAAATCCATTTCCACACTCCGTGTCTTACGGCTGCTGCCGAGGTCTTCTGTGATGCCCTGGGCAGTCTGCTGTAGTGGCTTATCTTCTTCCTGCTGTGTTTGATGTTCATCATTCGTCTTTGCAGACTCATCGATAGCTTCTGTTTCTTTTGTCTCTGTCAATGATTCTGTTGGCTGTACTGTAGTGCCTTGAATAGTCTTATCTGTGCCAATCCTCTCCAAAGTCCTTATGACTGGTAAGTTTGGGGACTCGTCCGCACTCAAATCCATGTCAGCGAGTCCAGAGTCAACATGTTCGATATCTGCGATCCCGGGCACATCTCTGAATAAATTTCCTCTGGCTGTTAGCGGGGCTAATTCGGGCTCTGCAGGCTCGAACCTTTCCTCATCATCCAAAGAGTCCAGCGTGTCGCGGTGGATTAGGTACGGTCCACCTTCCAGTGTGATCTCTTCCCATTTACGATCTCCATTCGGTGACACGGCTATTACGTTCGGAGTCTCTCCTTCACTCCTGCTGGAGAGATGTCTTCGGTCGATATCGAACAGTGACGGTCACCAGTATGTAGCTGGCGTCCCCTGTCGTGTTCCAGAGACACATCATTGAGCTCTTCAAAAGGAGAGAAATTGGCGGAATCCTGAGGAAGAAGACTATGTTCGTCTTTCTCGACCACATGATCAAAAGGAGCTGTGTTCAGATGCAATCCTAGGGCCTGGAACTTTTCGGCTTT
>CAWUCR010000218.1:0-16367 GCA_963920665.1 Straminergon stramineum
GAGCGAATTCAGCAAGCGCAAGCATGCCGCCAATTGCTCCTCAGCGGCAGGCATTGCCTGTTGTAGATGCAGGTGAGCAGTCTGATCCAAGAGCCATAAGCATGCAATACAGTCTTTGACATCTTCCTTTGAGCTCATCTGTATGCTCTGAGATTGGATCGCACACATCTGGATTTGTTCTTGACAGAATGTATGATGATGCATGGACATATAGGACAGTCGAGGGCCACTGCTGCGCTCGTGCCAATTGCCCGTGAGGTGGACACTCTTAGCAGCATTCTGGCTGCGGGAGACCATGTTGGTGAGCTGCTCCTTGACAGGGCACCGTGTTCTGCACATGCAACACACAGCAACTTAATTTGTTCAAATCTTCCCGAATTGCATCTGGTGTCTTGACCTGTGTAGAGGTGCCTTGCGTCTACACATGTGATTGAGCAATTGCGCTAGGGGCTCCAAGCCTGACCATTCCCTGGAATGCAGCAGGTCAAAGACGGGGGCCAAGACCTCTTGTATCTCTGGCGCCAATTCAGATCCCCGCCGCTCCTGCTGTGCCAGAGGGACCCCTTGCAGCATGGCCTTCACAGATCCTCTCTGGTGAGGATAACGTCAGCAAGCATGGCAGCCCACCACCATCATCATCATTGTTGTTGTTTCTTCAAGCAGACCTGTGAATGTGCCTGTGCTGACAACATGTAGCAATTGCACTACAACAATAGCACTGTAAGACGGTACTGCTGAGAGCTGTGCTCAGCCACTGAGGATGCTGCAGAGCCAAGTCAAGCTATGGCAGCGCGTTCCAGAGTGGCTCCCTCTGATGCGCTGCTCCCACCAAATATGGCTTAGATACAACGCCGAGTCATGGCAGTTTTGCAGCGCACTGAGCCCAGGATCTTGCAGCCAGCGCTCCAGCAAAACATCTTGAATGCAGTTCCCTCTACTGGTAGGTATATGTAAGATTCAAGTGTAGGAAACTACCGTCTATATGTCACACACTGATGACATTGCAGATAATGCTAGGCACACAAGCCACATAACAACCATCCTTTCAATTGTGGCAACTTCCCTGCATTAATTTTCACATGTCATGTGCACTGTGCACCATCAACTTTGGTCTGTGTGCAGAAAGCGCTGCCGCTGCAGCAAGTATGGCGTGCGGTGGATGTGGCAATGAAGCCACAGAAGCGCACAAGTGTGATATCTGTCAAAGGTGCAATCATATAATTTGTGGTGTCCCAATTGGAGAAGACAGCTATGGGCAAGCTGTGCGCTGCCCTTCTCGTCATCAGAGGCAAACATGTGGCAGCACTCACGGGTCTGCAGGTGCTTCCTTGAATGGCAGCAGCATGTCTTTTGCAGGACACTCACAAAACAAGGTAGATGATTGCGTCCGTGATGTATGTCATACGTGCCCTCATCTTCACAGGGCTCATTGTTTGTGCAAGAGTAGACAACCTGTATGATTGTTGAGGCCCTCAACAATCAACTTGAGGGGAAGCGTCGTTGCTGAAGTCGGCCCTGCAGCAAATGTGCATATTTTGCTCAGGGGTGGCTGCGGTGCAAGCAGGGAGTGGTGCTGCTGCAGCAGTGTTTCGATTAGTGGCTAGTTATTGCCACTTGTGGCTTTTTAAATTTAAATATGGGCAGAAATGGTGGCTCCTGCACCACTCTGTGGGTGTGTGGGGTAGCCACATTGTGGCTCTTCTAAAACTCGTTGGGGGGGCATGTATAGCCACATTTAGGTGATTTTGGGCCTAATTTAGCTAATATTAGTAACATTCTGAATAAAATTAGTGATATATTTACTAATATTACAGAAAACAAATCACTGCGTGGCTGTTATGAAAGGTTTTGCCACTTGGAAAGTGCCACATTGGCTATCACCTCCAAACCTTATTCGAAGCACTGTGCTGCAGATGTAGCGTCTTTGCGGCCGGCACAGGCGCTGCCCACAGGTGCTTCCCAGATTGCCTTATAGAATATATTGAGGTGGCGTCAGATAGAGCAGGCTCTCATGCATTCCTGCCGGCAGCGATGCCCAGCAAGACCTTGGTGTCAGACATGTCTGTACTTTATGTTCTGACGCTTGAGCATGCCAGCAGATGTGACAGCTCAGCAGCCAGCAGGACAAGTTCAGGCGCGAGCGCCCTCCGCGCCCTTGACTGCCGCGGGAGCAATATCCGTGCTAGGACCCCCAGGGCTCGCCTCAACATCTGAAGCATGTGTCTTGCAAGGCTGCACAGCTGTGGCAGGTAGCATGTGCTGCATTCTGCCGCATGTCTATAGTGATGACTTACATGTAACCTTAGCTGCAACACACCCTTGCTGAAATGAGGGGCACTGCTGCTTGCAATGGCTGCATGGCTCATAGCTATACACGTGCACCAGCGCTGTAGCGCAGGCACCTTCAAGAGGGCATGGCAGTGCCTGTCAAGAAGCTGGAAGTACACAGCTTATGCAATCGTTCAAGGGCATATGCCAAATTCATCTCGTAAGTCTTGTCATTTGTATGCAGAGTCTGAGCATTTTCTTCCAGTTGCGCGCCCTCCTGCCGCTAGGACAACATCAGCCAGACGGCGACATTCGGTAGCATCTGAAAACACGTGTGTGAATACTAGCAATGCACGCAAAAGTGCTCGCACTGGCATTAAAAGGCCTTCTCGATTTGCTGAGGGCGACGGCAAGTGCCAGCATATGTAGAATACTCGCTTGCATTTTGCTAATGAGACCCATTGCTAAGACGACTCTCTTGCAAACAATTTCTGGCACTCAAATGCTGCTGCATTGTTGGATTGGGGTGCTTGCACAACGGGACTGCTAATCAGACTACCTGCGACTTACAGTTTGCCAAGCCAGAAGCATGACACCTGTTGGGAGTGCCGAAATTCTTGCAGCTGGCTTGAGAAGTACAAATTTACAGCACTTTGGACAGCACAGAATCTGCAGCTGTCTACACTACTTAAAACTGATCATGTCTCTGTGTTTATACAAAGGAGTTCACAGCTGCCAGCGTACAGTTTAGGGTTTGCTTGAAGCATTGTAAGTATGTAACCTGATGCTGACATCTATCTAATACAGAACTGACTTCAGCGGTACTCACTTGCAGTCTGAAGAATGTGTACTCTCTGTCTGATGCCCATCACTCATGCAAGGAAGAATGCCGATCTGTGCTTGCTTGCAGCATGCTACACAAGGCCCATGTGTAGATGTACACCTTCTAGAACATCCCCTAGAAGGGCTTTAGGATATCGAGCACTAGACTTTGGCAACCCAGACACTTCATGACTTCCGCATATCTGAAAAGGGTTGCTATGTTAGGGCATTCTCATAGCACCCAACCCTGCCAGTGATTGTGGTGCCTGGTCTTTAAGTGCTACATTGGTGATGGTGAGGAGCATGGAGAGCATAAGTTGCTTTCAGATGGTAAGAAAAGCAGATGCAACATAAGCATGCATTACATGTATATGTTACAACACTCCCTGTGGCAGAGTTCGCATATCTGGTGATCTCTAACATAGGACCCAGCACTATGGTCTACATGTCCTCATGAGAGGCTGTGAGCGGGCATAGCTGTTTGTTTGGTGTTCACAATTTGCATGTACATGCACAGGGTGCCCATTAGGCTATACATCTAGATATCAGATCTGATATTGATGCGCAAATTGCACATGGGATGGGAGATGCATGGTGGATGGACATCTCACAAGAGACGCAAGGTGGATTGAAAATGTAAGAGTGCTGCTGCTTTGCGCATGAGTTTATGGATGCTCAGTCAGGTGGACTTTTGCGATTGATGCAAGAATTGTGCATCGGAGCAGGATAGCACGAGCGCAATGAACTGACATCATCAATGCAGCTGCCGCAGCAGCCGAGTCGACATTCAGAAATATGTGCAATGGTCTGAGGATGTGTAAGCGTAGGCTGCGCATTGGATGGATATGGGCAGTGGGGTGGTCACCCACATGATATGCACTGACTGCGCAATGTACAGGAGAAGTGCAGGGGGTGGGATTCTGACAGAAATTTGCCAAGCTTAAGCGCAATTTTAGTGGTACAGATAATATATGATTGAGAGTGATCTGTATGCAGTGGGGTGGCCTCTCAGGCTGATCTGCACCTATGGAGGGATTGGAGATGCGCATGGGCAGCAGAACACAGTGGAGTGCAAATGTATATGTCAAGGTTTGGAGCTGCCAGCCAGTGGAGCTATGCTGTTGCTTTGGCACCCAATGTGAGCATGTGCACATGAATACTTGCACAATTTGCTGATATATCGGGCCTATATAGGGCCACAAGCATGGCCTAAGTTAATGGTTCAGTATGAAACATTCCTTACACATGCAATTGCACTACAACTGTATGATTTATTTGCATAGGATGAGATCGCAACCCAAGCTGTATAGAATGCCACAAGTACAATACAGCAAGATGTGTCGTGCTACTATGTCAAGTGTGTCTGCGATGATGCCATGATGCAAGCAGGCAGCCTACACGGTGTTGCCTATACCACTGTGCCACGGCCGGGCTGAGCCTTATGGACGTAATGCCCCAGCCCGACATCATATTGGCATGCTGCAGAGGCAAGGAGAGGCATGATTGCATAGAGAGTGATCAATACCCATAATCCAAGCAGTAGCCAGATGTCACGGTGATGCTCCTCATAAGATGTTAGACGGATTTTGGCTGCATAGGATTCCTGCTTATTGCTGGGTAAGCATGAGCTGAAACGCTGCAGCTGACATTGCTCCCCAGATTCCGCGAACACCCTTGCAAGGTACCAATACAGTGCTCATCTCATATACTATCGCGCCTTTGAGATATTTTTTTAATATTGCATTGGCTGTATTCTGCATGACGTTCAGGCTTGAAGGCATGAATGCGGCAAGCACAGAAAATTAAATGGGCCCTCTTGCCATATTAAGAGCAAAGATAGGTGAGCAGAACGTCGTTGAAATTTTCATACACCAACGGCAGGAAGTGCAAATTATCCCAAAAGAGATTTAATCCCTGCTCCTGACTTGCTTTGACAAGGCTGCTCACATCATAAATCTGATAATGATGTGCTGCTGCCAACTCTCGTTCTTGCTCATAATACTTGAACATGCCATCATTAAAACTGGGAGTTGTGGTCTTCCACAAAAGTGTCGTATTGTGCTTTGCATTGACAGCAAGTCCAGATTTTAAGATCTCTGATAAAAAGGGTCCATAATCAGGGCCAGGGTCACCGATGTGGTAACCCATATTCAATACCAGAAGGTGAGGTGGTAGGAGGCGATATGATTCTCTGATTGCCCGCATCGCTTCTGTGCCAGCCATGACAGCATTGGGAAGCCCAAAAAGCTGGTGATACAGTAGTTGAAGAGAATGCCTCCCTTTCTCTCTCTCCGGAAACCTCTTCTCGCACTCGTCTGGGAAGGACAGCAGCAATGAACGAAATTCTCTTGTATCAATAAGGGAGGATGCATTCTCCAGTCTTGAGCAGTCACAGATCTCTGTCCCACAGCCATTGGTTGCCGCGGACAGCGTCGCAGAAGAGAAGTGATAGAATTGATCCCAGTTCTTCCATTCTTTCTCCATACAGAGGGAAGGCCCCTCCCTGCTGTCTCCATACGGATCCATGCGCTCCAGCTTTGACAGGAGGAACGCGAGGTGCAGGTACTGATACCTACATATATGAGAGTACATATGAGTAGTTGTGAGCACCCCCAGCTATAGTGAGGCACCCCCGAAATTGTATCCTGTACAGGAAAACTTTACACTTTTCGGCATGAAGAAGCCGACCCGTTTGAGCAACATGACCAGGTGAGCACAGCTCGGGAGGAAAAGGAACACAAAAACCCGAGAAAATGGAGTCATGATGCCCGCTTTGAAAGCAGGCGCTGTGTTGTGAAGGGAGCATCACCCCTTCACAACACAAGGAACGGGTTGCAGATCCAACCCCTGATTCGTATTGCACATCTGTAGCAGATGCGCGAACTGAAGTTGAGTGTAGACTGCATTACCTGACAATGCAATCTTCTGTCGTCAAACTGTACAACATTGTATCTGAAGGCAGACACATTAGGAGCCATCGGGTTTGGGCTGCAATCAGGTCAACAAACCGCAAGGAAACAGAGTCGAGAACATGGCTTTCTTGAATTTCGAAATTGATTGCGTTTCTGGCACCCAACATCCGCTCCTTCACTCACCCGACTTCCAATTTCAAGCCACCCTTTTCACACTGACCTCATCACGACATAGTTGCTGTCGTTCCCACTCTTCCACCCTTCCCCTCAACCCTGGCGCCTGGGGCAGCCATGCTAATCAAAGTACATTGATGAGTAGATAGATAGGTGTAGAAGGTTTGTTGCTCAAGACTCGTACCTTGTGATGGAATCGCCTACAAAAACGAGATTTTTCCTCTTGAGACACCTGGAGCTAGCGTTATTCGTCAGATACACTCTTCCTCAAGGGCTTCTACGAGATAAGTTTGCGAGCCGCGTGCAGAGCAATTCTGTTTACCATCTGGCAGCTTCGCCTGTTTTACGATGTAGCTGACATTCGTCAGGCTCAAATTTGTAGTGCCCTTGCTCGGTCTTGTACCATCTGCCCTGTGTCAACATAACCATTGGTATTTCATGGCAGTGCGGCAGCCCTTCGACGTGAGTTTCCCAGCTAGAGATATTAGCCTTCTCATCCGGATCTATCGCAAGGTAGAAGACGTTCTTTTTGAAGTCGCTCTCAGTATCTCCGAGCGGCACGCCGTTCACCAAAATTCTGCACTGCGCTTGAACCACGATAATGATAAATACCGTCAGACCAAGCACTTTCATACTATCTCATAAAGTCGGGCGGGGTTTTTACTAAGTGTCGTGTTCAGGAGGCGACTCAAACAAACAAATGCTCCGTTCTTTAGCAGCCCCAGCGTCGGTGAGTGAAGCCGAAAAGCGTAGCCTAAACAGGAAATAGTGGACACTTCTTCGAGGAAAGAAGCTGAGGCAGCAGAGGATCTACGCCATTCGTCTTCGGCGTTCAAGAATTCAGCACGACAAGCGAAGAATATTGATATTGGGTCTTCAGCGGGAAACGCGTAAATGAGCAAGAATGCCCGACAATGTCCGTTTACATATCTGCATACAAACGCAATCTGCCTTGTCTTAAACGTCCGGTTTTACCCTGCCAGTGATTGTGGTGCCTGGTCTTTAAGTGCTACATTGCCAGTGGTGAGGAGCATGAAATGCATGAAATTGCTTTCAGATGGTAAGAAAAGCAGATGCAGCATCAGCATGCATGACATATATATGTTGCAACACCTCCCATGACAGAGTTTGCATTTCTGGTGATCTCTAACACAGGACCCAGTAGTATGGTCTACATGTCCTCATGAGCTCAGAAGTTTCACATGCCCTGCAAGGGCAGCGTAGAAGTCATGCTCAAGGCAATGTATTCGCATGAGAGGCTGTGAGCAGGCATACTATACTAGTAGTGGTTGTTTGGTGCCCACGTTTTGCATGTACATGCACAGGGTGCCATTAGGCTACACATCTAGATATCATATCTGATGTTGATGCGCAGATTGCAGATGGGATGGGAGATGCACGGTGGATGGACATCTCACAAGAAACGCATGGTGGATCAAAAATTTAAGAGTGCTGCTGCTTTGGGAATGAGTTTGGAGATGCTCGCTTTGGCGGACTTTTGAGATTTATGCACAGATTGTGCACTAGATCAGGATTCCGCAAGCGCAGTGATCTGACATCATCAATGCGCATTGCATGCAGCCGCCGCCGCAGCCAAGTCGACAGAAGTATGTGCAATAGTCTGAGGCTGTGTAAAGTGCAGATTGAGCATTGGATGGATATGGGCAGTGGGGTGGTCACCCACATGATATGCACTGACTGCGCAATGTACAGGAGAAGTGCAGGGAGGTGGGATTCTGACAGAAATTTGCAAAGCTTAAGCGCAGTGCCGGTGGTGCAGTTGTTATATGATTGCGAGTGGTGTGTACGTACGCTGTGGGGTGGCCTCTCAGGCTGATCTGCACCTACGGAAGGAATGGAGATGCGCATGGGCAGCAAAGAATATCACAGTGGAGTGCAAATGTATATGTCAAGTTTTGGAGGTGGAGCTATGCTGTTGCTTTGGTACCCAAGGTGAGCATGTGCACATGAATACTTGCACAATGTGCTGATAGGGCCACAAGCATGGCCTAAGTTAGGGGTTCATTATGAAACGTTCCTTACACATGCAATTGCAATTACACTGCAACTGTAAAATTTAATTGCATGAGATGAGATCGCAACCCAAGCTGTGTAAAATGCCACAAGGATAACAGCAAGTCGTGTTGTGCAACCATGTCAAGTGTGTCTGCAATAATGCCATGATGCAAGCAGGCAGCCTAGGACTGGAATGATCAGGATTGGAAGGTCATGTGCTTTGTGGCATGAATCGCCACTGCACTACGCTCTAGGGCAAGCATTCGGCGCAAGACCGCGCGCAGCCGGAACACCTTGCCAACGGCAAGTGAGCTGCTATGAGACAGGTGGCCCTCAGTTGCAGCCAACAATAAGGCAATCTGATACCGGTACAGGTTGAGGCTGTCAGCAGCCTCGCCTGGAATGAACTGCAGCGCCTCTTCAAAACGAGCAAGCTCTGCGCAATAGCGGTGAAGCTTCATCTTCAAGGCTGCAAGGGCAGCGCTGCCATCTACATGAGCTAATGCCCCGTCAGTGTCAGCAGGGAGCCATGGAGGAAAGCCTCTGAGCACCTTATTCATGGTGTATGCAGGCCTCTCTAGGCTGATCTTGCACATGCCAGTAATCCCAATTCAACATCAGATCACCCACCCACAAGCTTTCTGCCCCTGTTTACCCTTTTGAATCAAAAGTTTTGATGATAACCTTAGAGACTATGGAGGAGGCGACCTCATTCTGGCGTTCTATTCTGTGCAGCTCCAAAAGTGAGAGCTCCCTGTCCACTTGGCTTTGTAGGTGCAAGACTTGAGCGGTGCTGAGCTTTTTATAGCTGATCTGCAGAGGGAGGTGAGCTGAATCTTTTGCACAGTACGGTCTGAAATGTATAACTACGATTGCAACTGCACCATGTTGCTGTATGATTTTTATCATCTTAAAATTAGCCCTGTCAATGATTGCATCTCATGACAACAGACTCCGCTTTGAAAAATCTCAAAAGCCCAACGTTACTGTATCAAGACGGCTGTATTTCCCGTCTTATATGACAAAATTTTCCAAATTGACCGTATGGTGCAACTATGGTACATGTACACTCACTGTCAATCAAGTTGCAGTGTCCCTAGAAGCATTGCTCCCTCACATGCTCTCACACTAACAGCCCAGGATGGCTCTGGCAGACACCTTATATTCTTCCGCCTCTGGAGTCCAGCGCTCGGACAACCTGTCAACCTAAACCCTAAACCCTAAAGCTTGCGCTCAAACCGGTCCATCTTTCTCAGCACCTTTTCACGATTTTCCGCGCTCTGCAGCCGCGCCACCAGGGCCCTCACTTGCGCGCCAGTCAAGACCGAAAAGTGCGAGCTACTAGCAGAGTTCATGTTGTCCATCACTGCCAGTTTGTTGATGAGACGTGCATGCTCCGTAGAGTCATAAAGGACTGCGGCTGGCTGGGTAACGCTCAACTCTGCCCCAGGCACCACTTGCACACCAAGCCGCTCAGCGTCGCGCAGAGTGGCATTGCGCTCAGCTGTCAGCTCCCTCACCTTGTTCTCCACACTGGTAGCATGCTGCACACATAATTGCAACTCTATGGAGCTGCAGAACTCCTTGCTGTCGGGTTATAGAAGTGCAGCTTTATGCATGCTCCTAAGCACATGTTGAAGGAGTGCCTGTTTAAGAGCAGATGGGAAGCCTTTGTATTTGCCAGTAGCAAAGTATCTTATGGAATCCTCTAGATTGTCATAGTAGTGAGGCAGAGCCATGTATCTGAATGCCTTGGCTTGAGGCTTGAAAAAGGCCTGCAATGAAAACACATACGACCTGAGAATCTGCACCATAGCATAGTAGCCTTGAAGCAAGGAACTCGACCTTTCAGGCATGCTGTAGGGTCTTAGCAGACGTCTAGACACAGCCTCTCAGGTCTTATCATGGGAGGTGACAAAAGTTCCTGGCACATCATAAATGCAGGGGAGCAAAGAACTCACATGAAGCTGCTCAACATTTTCGCCAACGGCGCGCCCGAAACCCTTGGCATACAAGGCGTTGAAATTCAACTGACAAGCAATGTTGTGCCCAGCTTTTGAGTGCAGCTAGCCGATGCGGCACTCCAGATCCTGAAGCACAGCAGGCAGATTCCGCAGGTGGGCGGAGTACTGACAATTGGTGTCCATTGAGAACCCTTCAAGCACACGATCAGCCCCTGCTTGGCCTGCGCATCCACATGCAGGTCAAGGATATATTCTATGCGCAGGCGGTGCTCTAGGTAAGCTTAGGAAACATGGTTGACATATACCATCTCTGCCATAGACCATCTCAGGTGATCTGATTCAAGCATCCACAGTGTACAACAGGCCCTATCTTCAGGTGTGGCAACTAACTCAGCCAAGCTTGGAGGCATGCGCTCTGGCATAATGGCTGCCAGAAGCAAGTCGTAGTAGTAGAACTGCTCAATGGTCTTGGCTGCAATGAAGAAGCCTTTTCCCGGAAATGTGTGCAGGCAGGTGGCTGTGATCATGACTTTGATATCTGTGACGCCCCCGCTCTTGGCTGCAAACTCTCGCACGCATGCTAAGTTGGCTGTGCAGCTGCTGGCCGCTTTCGAGCTGCTAGAGTTGCTAGGCACGTTTTCCGCAGCCAGATTGCAAGCTCCAAGGTACTTGCTGAGCTGGGGAGTGATCACTTCTGACATTGTCTTGCCGCAATTCACATAATGCTTGACCTTCTGGCACCCATCTGCAGTCATGCCGAATGAACGCTCCTTGAACGTACTTGAAGGATTTAGACAGTGAAAGGCAGCACCATTTCCTCCACCCTGCAGTAGCATTTAACTCTCAGGACCATAGTTTAGTTGTGTGCCCATAAAGACTCAAGGTCCCTGCCAGCAACCCCTGCTCATGTCAAAGTCAGCAACAGGCTGATGGCTGCAATTTTAGGGTTGGGGTAAGTCCGAATTTTTGTCATCACCCAAAACCCAAAGGGTCATGAAGAAGATGGGCTTTGCAAGTATGTCACCGTTTGCATGGGTGTCTTACAATGTCTAATGCACTGCTTCCTGGAGGATCGCTTCCCCAACACTACCTCCACCACTCTGTAGAGCATCTTGCAAGTCATGATGGGCCATCAATAAGCCACCATGCCTGAGATCAAACCTGCACGTTATGAGGGAGCACTGTGCATTCATTGCAGCATGAGCACAAGACAGCCTGTGCAATAATTCCTGCATTCCCTGAAGATGGCTCATTGGCTGTGGAATTGGCACCTTGCACATCAACCTGCACATCAACCGTAATCATGGACTATCACAGTTTATGCTGAATTAGAATACATATGCAGTAGGACTGTTACATCTTTACAATGTACCAGGTGAATGCCTCTCTGTCAGGTATGTCCACAATTCCCTGATTGCAATGATGTGTGTGTGTGTGTGTGTGACCAGCAAGAGCTGCAGGTCTTTTATTTATTGCAGAGAGAAAGGCGCAGCCTAGTGATGCAGCATGTGCTGTACAGCACTTGTATCCTGCAATGTATGAAGTATGCTTCACCTGCGGCGCTGTCTCACTTCCCATGTGGGTGACAGTGCTTTTGCTAAGCCCTTGAGGTGTTTGCCACATTGGCAATTTCTAGCTGGCAGAAAATTTTCCAATCGCCACTGTGTGGCAATCGGCAGGGCAGCCTTGGCTATTCCTCCAGCCACATGTGCCTACTCACAGCTGATCTCAGCTGTGGTTTGGCTATAGACCAATTGTCACTTGCGTGCTAATATTTAGCCAGGCGTGGCGCAGATGTGTGCTGCTGCTTGAATAGACCGCTTTTGTGGCTCTCTTGCAAGCATTTCTGTCAGTTGGAGTAGCCACAGTGGCTCTTAAGTGTGGCGATCCAATATCATGCATAGCCACACTGTGGCTAGAAGATGTGTGTTGCTCTTGACCTGGCGCCACATTGTGGCAACCTGCGGTTGCCCCAATCTGCCCCAATAGCCACACTTGGTCCCCTAAAAAACGAAATTAGCCTCAAATGGCAATGTATAGCCACTAAAAAAAGCACTGGTGGGCGACCCCAGCTGGATGTGCAGCACTCTCGATGATAGATGTCTGTAAGAGCAATGTGAAGACGTGAGTGGAATGTTGCAGGGCTGCAATCAAATTTTCCTGCACAGTGTGCACGTGCTCTCGTCCTATAGCAGATAGAGCGCCTCATAAATCACAAGAGCATCTGCTGTGCAGGACCGTCATCACTCTGCTATCTCTGTTCCACCAATGACCTGCAGATATTTAGAGGGGCTTTGGTTGACGGGAAGACGGATAGACAAAGCCAATGCTGTAAAGCAAGAAGAGCATGAGCAGCAGACCAAGGGGCACCTGTGCACTCACATCCGTGGCTAGAACTTCAGTATCCTCACTGGCAAGTGCTGGTGCGCGACCTTCAGAGGGGTTGAACGCTGAGAGAATATGTGCATTAGCTTTCTCCAAAAACTCCTGAGCTGCTAATTGTGTGCCCTTCATCCCTTGTCAAGGAACTCAGGCACCTTGGCACAGCCAGGGCAGTCTCCAAAAGTGCCTGGAGATTAGCAGCATGTGCCCAATGCATCGGGATCTTCCAGCTGATGCTGCAGCAGCATCCACTTGCTATAGGCTTCCAGAAAATTAGGATCATCCAGCTCAGTACCTGGTACTAATAGACAAGTGCTTAATATAGACGCTTCATGCCTTGCAGTATGGTCGGCATAGATAACAGGGGCACAGAGGTCCATTGGAGGGGTTTGAATGCACGAGATCACACCCGACACATGCATCCCGCACATCTCCTCTCTTGCATCTTGAAGTTCTGTTTGTATAGCGCAAAACTCACTGGCAGACAGGCCCTTTTGCGGTAAAGGCGGCATGCCTGCAATAACGCATTGCTGTACACAACTCCAGGCTGAGTTGGGCTGCTCCCAAAGCTGTCAAACACCATGGGCTGCGCCTCCCACAACTCTCCACACTGCTCACAATACAGCAATGCAATGTGGATCATTGTGAGCCTTGAGAGGCTCCACTGAGGCACCACTCTGCCAGGCTGGGGCTGCAATGGCTGCAAACACTGCAGGCATGTCTGACAAGTGCATGCAGCCTCTTCTAAGGCTTGCTTAAGCGAGGAGTGCAGGCCAATGTTCCGTGTGACGTTCGCTGGCGCTGACTCTATGGATAATCTGAAGTGATAATTCCTTCACCTGCTGCCATGCAGCCTCTTTCCTCTGCAACCTCTCTTTGTAAGGGAGTGAATGGTTTTCTTGCCACCTGATACAGCCTGGCATGGGTGGGGCATCCTCCTCCTCCCCATAGTCAAAACCCTCATCGTCAAAGCCTGCATAATCAGCATCGCAATGTGCACATCTCAATGCTTGATAGGCTTGTCAATTTCATATATACCCCTGGGCATACTGACTCTCACAGCATGGGGACCATTCATCAGGTCCGCGGGATTGCCTTGACACTCTACATGCACCTTTCTATTAGGCTCCTGCTGATCTCCTTCATCTTGCTCTTGTGGGGAATTATCCAAGGCCATTGGGCCAATTGCATTTCTGGTGCCCGATTGCTCTCTGGCCTTTGTTCAGGTTTGGGCTAACCTAATCCCAGCAGAGCATATTCCTCCATCCCTTCATTCTCGAGGGGTAGTAGGATCGTACTACTCTGACTAGCAGCGGGGTCACCTTTTCCTTCTAGAGTGTTCTCACAAGATAATCATGATATTCGCTGCCCGACCAATTTTGCATCACTTGTGGGCATTTATCCAGGCCACTTACACCTTGCCTCCGAAACCATGTAACGTTTCCTTTACATCGTTTAATTCCAATGTAATATATGACCTCAGAGTCAATCCTTGAGACAGGCCCTCCACCACACCAGTTAATGCCTGCTCAAGTGAGCAGCGTATATCCTATATTCCGTCCACTCTGCTACCATCATCAATGGCTACGTCATACTGACAAGCATGTATCAAACTGACACACTTTCTGGCAGATATGAAGAGCTACAATGATTGGTTGCTGAATGAGTCCGTCTGCATGACGCCATCTTAAAGCATGACCCTTATCCTGTTTTGAATAGCAGAATAGCCATTTGCCCTGCACGCAACTTTCCCCTGATACATTCCAGGAAAGATGTGATCGGTTGATAAGTTGTTTAGGGTGCTCATGATGGTACTTCTTTCTCAGCGTGTCATTGTTCAATAACGGTTTATTGGTCCCGCCTTGCCCGCAGAGCGATGATGAACAGCTTGTGTGATCTGAGGATGAAAGGAATATTAGATCATGCACTTGGTGCTCAGGTCACGGTGACACTCATTGGTACAGAGCAAGGCATGATTGATGGGGTCCGTACCAATGTAGAAGTATGTGAAGTGTTTCGCCTCATGGGTCACGTATGAACCTATACAAGGAGATAAATCATGTTAGTCTGCTGTATATTCCTGACATATTCTGAAGTGAAGATCGGAGGTTGACGCATCCTCTGGTCCTTGTTCATTGCACTGCACAAAGCATCGAAATGTCTCAATAGACTAGTCCGTGATCTCAGTCGTATCTAATGCGAGCGCTGCTTGCTGACAAAGTTTGTACAGATCGTATTTGTGCAATGTGCTCCTACATAAGCAGTATGTATTTGAGCGCTGAAACTTGTGAGTAATGCACAGGTCACAGGACACATATCATCAGCAATATATTACGAGACCGTCGATGAGGTAGCGGAAGAGAGTAAGACCACGTCATTTAATTTGCAATGTCGTCTCACCGAAATGCCTGCCCACAATGCAGTGCCAAGTGGGACCATGATTTTTGTCGAACTCCTGCTTGATTGATCTAGCTATGTCCGTGTCTTCTACAAGACCCTTCTCCATGGTGGCCTGCATGAGTGCGTTGAGTTGATAGTCACCATCTTGACTTCAAGGCTGCAAGGCTCCACACTACTATCGTAGCAGCCAAGACTCGCTGCTTATTCTAAACAAATATGAAATGTTAAGATGGAATGCTTTCTTGGAATAGTCCAGGGTTTTGTGCATGCACAGAACGACTCACTGCTAGCGCACTGTCAACGGCATCTTGCTGCAAGCTGTCGGCCATGTCTCGCATTCTTTATCACCGCTTTTCTGGCTTCTGCTGCCATCCTCAAATATCTGTAGATCGTTTACAAAATTTTTCCATACTTGCTCCGCCATGCGGTCTTCTCGGCAGTTCTATTTTTGGGACCTCAGGCGTTCTGCAGTAAAAGGTGTGAGCCATTATGATGGCCAAATCACGCTCATCTGGTTCTAAATGATGGTGATTATTGCCGTTGTGCTTATATGCTCGTCAGGCTACAGCAGAAGCCACAACATGATGGCCCTCCGGGTGGCCTATCGTTGGACACCTTCCATATTTGCTTCGGAGAGACTTCCACAGAATCTTGCGTTCCTGGTCGGAACAATTTGGTGCAGTCTACAAGATACGAGTGCTGGGCATGCCTGGTGTCGTCGTGTCAGACCCCGCTTCAATCGGTGCTGTACTGTGCCGCACTTCGGACATGGCAGAAATCCCAAAAGCACAATGTAAGCTACAGGGAGCTGAACGCGCTCTGGGGAGGGAGACCTTCCCTTTTCACCTCGGCAAGTAATGAAACTTGGAGAGCGGTGAGGAAGGCAGTTGCTTCTGCCTTCAGCTCTGCGCGAATGAGGTGAGGCAATAGACGAGAGATATGTGCACTCTGCAACCTGGCCTCATCTGATCAGCCCTACACCCAAGACTCCGTACTTTGCTCCTCAATAAAGGCAGGAGGATACTGCTGTGTCTTGCAGATCCATTCCCTCGTTTTCATCTTGACGGTGTGATTTCACGTGTGATTTGCAGAAAGCATTTTGACACTGTGAGTCAGCAGTGTTGTACACTAATTCGAAGCATCCAGGAAAAAGGCCAAAACCATACCAATGGCGTGGATGTGACGATGCCAGCCTTAGATTGACACTAGACATCATTCTAAAGGTGTGCGCTATGCAGGCTTTTTCATCTTGTTTAAAATAGATGTGAAGTTTTCTCTCTCCTTCTCTCGCTCCTCTGTGGGGCTGTTTGTGGATTGGGACAATTAGTGCTCCTGACGCTCTTTATGTAACCATATCAGCAAAGGGGGCCATAGCCGTCAGCTGAGCGCAAGGAAATGTGCTCGTCTCTTTGACATGATCAACCCTGTT
>CAWUCR010000220.1:0-19916 GCA_963920665.1 Straminergon stramineum
CTCTGGTCCTTCCATGCTTGAGGCTGTGAAGCAGCTATCAAGGATGCAATCTCAAATTCAGCTGCAGAGACAACTTCAGCGTCACTCCATGTTAAGGCCTCATGCTGTGGAGGCAGCCTGAGGTGCAGAGACAGCAGCCCATGCAAGGGCGCATGCGCGTTGAGCAGAGCTTGAGAAGCAGTGACTGTGCAGGTTGCTATCAAAGAAGTAGCCTCAGGCACAGAGACAGCAGCAGCTACAGAAAAGCATCTTATGGACCTAGAGCAGAAGCTGGAAGCAGCCAGCCAGAGGGAGGCCTCGCTCAAAGCTGACATCAGCAAGGTGTGCACATCCTCGGGGGCCCTGCCTTGGCATGGCAGGCATGCTGCTGCTGCCACATGGCTGGCACATGCAGAGGCACCAAGGAAGCCTGCCTCTGGGCAGAAAAGCACTGAAGTACACCTTCTCGCAGAGCTTTGTACATGCAGGCGAAGCAGGATGTGCTGACGAGCCATGCAGGCATATGCAGCAGCATGCTTGTACAGGATAGACCCTCATAGATGCCTGACTGATTATCTGGCAGGTGTGGACGAGGCCCTCCTTAGCAGGTTGGGCCTGCATCAGACCATCAATAATTCTTCTATGATACTGCAGCTGGGACCTTACAGCAGAGTGTGTGCTGGCAGGCCAAGCAGGACGTCCTGGCAGCCAAGCAGAGCATGTTCAGCAGGCACTCCTCCACAGAGAAGGCTCTCAAGGAGCACAAGGAGCAGCTGGCCGCTGCCAAGGAGGAGCTCGCCAGCAAGGAGGGCCTCCATCAGACCATGAAGGCCAACGCTGCAAATCTGCGTGCACAGATCAGCAGCCTTAAGGTACACGCCCTTCTGCATGCTTGCATGCCAGCGCGGCCTGCAGCTTTGAGCGCTTACATGTATTCAGAGAATACAGATTGGTGTTGCTGGGATGAGACACAGCTCTGGCATAGACCGCTCTTGTCAGGCTGACTGGCTTGAGTCAGTAGGGGCGTCTACAGACACCCCTCTGTGGGCGAAAAGCAGATCGAGCAGGATCCCGCTGATTATCACAGATGTTGCGCAGAAAGAGAAGGAGGGTGCAGATGGTCAGCTGGGCAGGCTGAATGCTGAGCATCACCAGCTATGTGCCAGCAAGGAGGAGCTCCAGAAGGCCCATGATGAGCTGCAGGCAAATGCAGGGAAGCTGCAAGCCCAGGTATATGGTCCCATGCTCCCCTTATACATTTTGACGATTTGATTCCATGCCAGCACCACAGCCACGACAGACCCTGCGCATCAACAGGGAGGGTGATCCTAAGATCCCTGTGACGTCTATTGCATGCTGCATATCATCATGGATTAGGCCAGGAGGAGGGTGTTTGCCGAGGCAGGTAATGCAAGTCTGCCAAGCCTCCTATCAGGGTTTCTGCGGAGTGAGTCATGTAGCTGAGCGCTGAGCGTGGATTCGCAGGCAGCAGCAGCCGGGAGGAAGCCGAGCAGACCAGAAGCACAGCCGCTGCAGAGCGCGACGCTGCCATCAGGCGGCTCAAGGCCGAAGTACAGTCGCTGCAGGCAGCCATCACAGCAGCAGAGGCCCGGGCAGACGCCAAGGAGCATGAGGCGGCCAGCGCTAGGGAAACAGCTGAGGCCCAATCCGGCGAGCTGCGCGCTGCGCGGGCTGAGGCGGCCGCCGGGAAGAAGCAGACCGTAGATTTCATAGAAAAGATCACATTGCTGGACAAGCAAATGCAGGTGCGAGGGTCCGCCACGATTCACTCAGAGGATGCCACATCCTTCTTGGAGTCCTGCGAGAAGCAGCGTTTAATGTGGCTTTGTCCTTTGCTCACCAGATTCGTTGGGTTCTTGCTCAAATGTTGACCTAGCTTGGCTGACGGCTTGTATTGGTGCTTCAGGAAGCGTCAGCAAAGCATGTGCAGGCGCTGAAAGCGGCCGAGGCGAAGGTGACGCATGCTGAGGAGGCGCGCAAGCTGGCAGTCCAGGCTGCCAAGGCTGCAGAGGTGGGGTCTTGTTGCTTCGAATTCCGTACATCATGAGAAGGGTGAAGCCCACCCCAAGAAACGTCACCCGCAACTATAGAATCAATTATAAGCAAGCGAGGCTATGCAAGGCTGCATGCGCGTGCTGCTGGCTGGAGCAGAGCAGGGGCAGTTGCATGCTTCGCGCACTGGGAGCACCTGCCAGATGCATGCCTGCGCATGGATACTGTATTACCGATGGAGCATGGAGAGCAGGACGCCTCAACTCTTTCAATGATCCCTGCCACAGTAGCCCTCACTGTGGCTGAGGCCGCTGACGGCTGCGCAGGAGTCCCGGAGGAAGGCGCAGCAAGAGCTGGCAGAGGCTCGCAGCAGTGAACAGGCCACGCAGCAGCGCGGCACAGCGCTCACCAAGGAGGTGGCAAACCTCAAGAGCCAGGTGGGCCGGTCTGATCTTGTACAAGACAGCCTCCCAAGCACGCGTATAAGCCTGTCACCTAAAGGCTTCTGCACAGCACTAGCAGCACCTTCACCTGCGCGCGCATGCTTGTCGAGCATTGTTGTGTGCACCAGGCTCCTGTCTTCCAATGGCAGGGCATGAGGCTTGAGGCACTGATCTTGAATAACCACACAGGGATATAAGAGGCAATGACCAGCAGCAAAGTCATGCAGTGCTGAGGCAGGCATGGGTCTATGCTGCCTGCATGATGCAGGACTGGCAGGTGATGAATCACTCGGCAGATGCTGGAGGAGGCTTAGATTTGAGCCTGGCTCTTGGTGCGCAGATACGAGACAGAGAGGGTGAGCACGCGAGGGCTCTGCTGGCAGCCAAGACCAAGGCCAAGCAGGCAGCCGAGGAGATGCTGAAGCTGAGAGAGAGCCATGCTGCAGCTGTGGAGAGCCTGCATGCCGCTCACAGCGCAGCCCTGCAGCAGCAGAAGAAGGCCCTGGAGCAGGCGCTGACTGTACGCAGCGGTCTCACACACTCCATGCAGTCTTCTCATAAAGCACTGCAACTTCAGACACGCCGGCAAAAGATGACAGCAGCAGGAAGATACCCCAAAGGAGGCATACATGCTATGCGGCGGTCTCATACATGCATGCACTGTCCCGCCTGGGTCTGTGATTTTGGCACATTGGGAAGACTCTGTCAGGTCTCAAAGTGCGGGTGACATGCTTGCAGGCACGCATGGAGGTGGAGATGGAGGAGATCCGGAAGCAGATTAGGGTAGAAGTCATGCATGAGATTCTGGAGGACCCAGCCTATACGGTATAGCCAGCAGTCCTCATGCTTCCCTTCTGCTTTAATTTGCATCTTCTGCTTCTGTCATAGCCACTCATATTGCCCAGAATGCTTGCGGTGTCACTTCCAGGTCTGCTCCCAGAAAGGCTACTGCGCGCCCACAGGGCAGATGTATGAGCCAGGGCTGTTGGTTTTATGCTGAAGTGACATTGAAGTGACAATGTGCTGTGCAGAGTGGGCTCGAAGAGTGAAGCTGTTGCGATCATTCTGCAACATGTGCCATCCAGCAGGCCAGCTTCCTGAGCACCACACGCCAACCACAAGAAGCGGTTTACCAAGCATATCAAGCAGCTGGAGCATCTGCAGCAAGCATTGCATTAGCTGCAGGCTTTCATCTATCAATAAGCAACAGCCTTGTGATGCAGAAGGTTGCTCCATCCAATTTTTAGCACGAAGGCTGGCTCTCAAGTCCTCACCATAAGCCTGTAGGGATCGCATCCTTACATAGAGGCACTTGCATGTGCAGCATGTGCAGACAGAGACAGATCCGCCTTTGACAGGGGCCATCCTGGTGCACTCCGCAAGCCCTTTCCTGTCCGATCTTTCTGTATGTCAAAGCTGATTCAGCTGTGCCAAGTTTATTAAGGTCTCAGGCGCTGAGAAAGTTCAGCCCTCTGAGCTGCATGACCCTAAACAGTGACTTAACAATCGTTCTCTGGTCATTTACCTCTCCTTCCTCTCCACCAAGGGCGCTGCCCAGATGATCATGCAGCTTGTAAGCTGCATGCTTGTGCAATGGACTGGCAAAGGACTGAATATGGTTGCAAACCCTGCACAATAGGGGGTTCAGTGGTCTGCTTTACACGCAGCGCTCTGTTCATTGCCAGGCTCATGGCACACTAGATGACAGTGACTGCTTTGCAGCATGGAGCACCTGTGTGTTGCCACCACAGGACAATGCGCATAGCGGCTCCTGAATGCAGCATAAGCTTGTCCACACGCACTTTCATACGTGTGTGGAGACATCTAGAAGGCGTCTGCGTACGCGCACACAATGACTGCGTGTGCTTTGCAATGTGAGCTTATCGTTACATGTGTGATTGTATGTTTGAAGTCATGCACATTGCAGGAGATTAGTTCTTGATGGAAGCCCTTGTGAAGAGCAAGGCATGCAGTCCCAAGTGCTGTACATGCTAGGTGCCTCAATTCTCGTGCGTAGTGACCCATTCAGGGGCTGAAGTACTGGCTGTGCTCTACAGTACTTGATAGAGCTGGACAAATTAATGCTACTTTGCTTTAGATCGTCATGAGCAACTTGCAATTGTAAGGAGTCGACCTGCCCCATCCCCACAGCACACTGTACTTCTTATAATTATGTCATGGATGTCAGCAATTCATGTCATGCATACAGTTACGTGTGCATGGCATCGAAGGGATACCCCCTTGTACACAGCAGATTCAGTTGCTTCCCTACAGGCGTGCAATTGCACACATTGCAACACCTTCATGGAAGGGCTGCTGCTCATATCGGGTTGCAATACCTAAGGCCTACCCTAAGCTGGCAGCCATTCTGCCCTAGGCAACTCATGCCCAGATAGCCAGCAGCGACATGGCACCAAAGCCCAGCATGAGCATGGCCAGCTTGGCAGTCCTATGATTGGGCACTGCCAGCTCCCGGGGTATCACCTCCATGAATGCCACATACAGGAATGTCCCTGAAGACAACAGCGAGCGCTGGATAAAGAATCATAAGCACGTCTCAGGAGCAGCCAATGAAGCTTGCTTGCAATTTGGCATAGCCTGTGCAGCTTCAAAACAGAACCCAAGTAATTCTAGCGTGGCTGCAATGTGTTGGCGGCCTGAAGCTTTCACGTCACAGCATACATTGAGTCATGCATGGATCAAGCAAGCAAGTTCATTAGGCTTGAAGGCCGTTTGGAGGGAGCAGCATACCTGAGGCCAAGGCAGAGACAGCAGCAGCTGCATCACTATTGGAGACACTGGACAAGAGGACGCCCAGCAGAATCCCCACAGGCGTGGCTGATGCAAAGAACCCTATCACCGTCCAGTACTTCCGCATGCTCGCCTGCACAGCAGAAAGCCTCGCCTCCTCACTCAAAGCGGTGTTTCAGACTTGCAGCCAGCACATTTTTTGGACACATTGTCTGCTGACAGATAGGTGGGGGAGGCTGATCCATGATGTGTCACATTGTTGTGCAGTGGACATCAGTGGCAGTGCCGGCGCTATGAGGCTTGTATGGATCACTCACCTGTGAGTCCACGATGGAGCTGCCCAGGGCATATGCGGCAAGCCCCTTGTGCGCAGCAATGGCTATGAAGATGTGCACACTGTCCACTATATTCGCCTGTGCCCCCATCGCCATGCCCTGCAGTACATGCAGCACATCTAGCAGCGCTGCACACAGAGCACACGATGCAACGTTTTTGCAAGCATGCAACATCACCCCTCCATCCTTACGTCATGCACTGCAAACGCCTGCCATGTTCCATCACATCGCTAACGAGCCATTGCAGCCAGAGGGCTGCCTGCAAGTAGACCTTAGCGCCAAGCCCTGGCAGATGAGAAGCCCCTCATTGCTGGACAGAGCCCAGTAGTGAGTGGCTGCTCACAGCAGGCACACCATGGCACGCATAGCAGACATGCGGTCCTCACCTCCAGGATGGAGTGGAAGCACAGCGCCATGCCCATGAGCGCGGCCGTGAGGAAGGACACCTGCGCCCCCTGCCCCTCGCCCGGCTCGCCGGCCTCCTCCGGCTTGCTGCCCGCCTTACCCTCCTCCATGCCCGCTTCCCTCCCGCATGAGTCCTGCGCCATCGCAGGCAGCATCACTGCCAGCCCAGCACCCCTCATGCACTGTGTGCCGTACCCCATGCAGAGGCATGGCTACAACACTTACATCGTCCTGCCTCCGGTTGGCCCAAGGTATTGGCCTACTCAGCTTGCTGCGTGCTTCTTGCCCTCCTTGTCAGAGGACTTGATGTCTGATGGCTTGTGTGCCATTCTGGCCAGAGAGCATGCACGCACATAAACTGCTGCATCCTTGGGCAACTGATGCGAGACAGCACCGCACACTGCCACCACTGAGGGGTTGCTGTTGTACAGCAGCTCATGCACCGTAGATCATTCATTACAGCAGGCTATTTTCATGTCTTGGGCTCCAGCGCGCTCACCAGCATGTCCCCCACCAGGTGCACCGTCTCCAAATCAGGCTCCACATCATGCATGGCATCCTCCTGGCCGGATATGGACTCTGCCTCTCGCTGGCGGCGGCGGCTGACAGGAGTCCCTGTGATTGCCGATATGGAAGGTAAAGGTAGGTTGCACATTGTAAAGGAAGTCATTGTCTATGTACAGAGGCCATTTGCTTTGCTGGGTCGGCATCAGTACATTTATCTGTATGGCGTAAGGCTGCTAGTTGAATTGTAGGAGCATGCCTGCATTGCTGGGCTGATGCCCTGTGATGCTGACAGGGCTCAGATCCGGCCCTCCATGTGTGCCGTTCTCCATACTCTCTATCACCTTGCTCTCTACTGCCTTGCTCCTTGACTGCTCACTTCCCCCCTGCATGCATGCCACCAAATTCCCCGCTGCTCACGCCCTGCTGCACTGCTGCCATACTCCTGGCGTCATGCTTGTGCCATAAGGTCCCAGGTTGATAGCAGCAAATGCACCGATGACATCTCAAGTGCTCAGCAAAGGTGTGAAGATGTGCCTGGGCAGTGCTTGCCTGATGCAGGGATTCCCTAGCCTCCAGTTGCCCCCTGCCCAGCATCACGCTCAGCCCTGAGCTTGTCTTCCGCAGCAACTCCCCATTTGCCAGCACAGCCAGAGACGCCACCACAGGCGTCGCAGGCTTCCCATCTTCCCCTGCACATCAGGGGAGCAATAACATGATTGCCATTCACATCCCCTACACTGTGCAAGCAACATTGCATGCATGCAGTATGGGGCTGCTTAAGGGTTAGACACAGTGCATCGGGCTCTTGCATTGTCAGCAGTAGATGTCCAAACGAGAGGGGAGCTGTCTGTGTCACCACCTCTCCTGCTTGGGGTCACTGGCTCCACGACCAGCACATGCTGCAGGCGCGTCATGTCTCCGTCCAGGCCGGAGGGCATGCAGTGCCCGGCCGGGCTCTCCCAGCCCGCTCTGTGGCTGAGCACCTCCGCCACATGGTCCGCCACCAGGGTGACCAGGAAGCCCAGGCCGCAGAGGAAGGGCGCCAGGGGGAACTTCAGGTGGGGGTTCAGCTCGGTGATGGCTGTGCCCAGGAGATGCACAAAGCCCGCCGACACCATCACTGCACACGCACAGTGAATACACCACCCGGAGCAGCAGCCAGCCATCCGATGGCATGGTGCATGTAGACAGCTGGCTCTGGCATTTGCAGGAATGACTGGGAAAGTACTCCATTCACGCAGTAAAGTTGCCTACTCCTGCGCCTGTGGGCTGGCAGGAGGTGGGTTTTGTACCTCCAGCGCTCAGCATATTGCCCAGCACATAGGTGAGGCTCCTGCCGCCTTTGACGCCCGACTTCTTCCCAAAGTACGTCAGCAACACTGGCATGTACGCTCCTGCGTTGACCGGCCACAGGTGAGGGCCTCATCTTGAGCAAGAAGGCATCACATAAAGCAGTGACAAAGACAGCAATCAGAGAATATGCATGCGATGGCAATCCTGCAGCGCTTGATTGGTAGTACAACACACTGAAAGGTGCTAAGCAAGGACGCAGGTGTGCATCGGCTCACCCAGCAAGGCAATGGCGAGCAGAAATATAGCTGCCAGAGTGCTGAAGAGGATGGCGTCCAGTGCCATCCGGGCGTCACACTGCTGCCCAAACCTCTAGTGTAGACTGTCTGAGGCTACTTCTCAGCGCAGTTGTCGCCAGGGCCCCGCAGACATGAAGCCGAGTCTAGGACGAACCAGAGCTTTCAGGTGCTGCAGCCTGGAAAGACTCAGCTCTCTGTAGATTCCCGGCTCTACCACCTTTGTCTTTAACTTTACTCAATCACATGAATGGCAGAGGTGTGATGCCACAGCGCAATTTTCTATGGACAGGTGGGAGGCCACTAAGCACTTGATTCTTCGGCGCATCAGACATTCGTAGGGCGCCCTCCAGCTCCACCGACACAATCTCTATTCTGAAGGTTTTCTGTCTCATTGTGAGGGCCCAGCGAGCAAGTTGATGCCCTTCGTCTCGCGCGTATCGTGGGTTCCCCTCCTCAGCTGCTGCTATCTCTCGGAAAATTGGCGCATGCTCGACAGCAGGCCAAAATGTCCTTCGCTTGCTGTCAGCAGCGGACACAGCTAGATACAACCGAGAATATAACATTTTAAGCAGCAGTGAGGGCCACGATGCAGGCACGCTGATACTTAGCGGCGACATTCGCTGAGCAAGAGGATCCTGACAGAAAAGCACCCCAATGGACTCGTGACCTCGTTGCAGCTTTGGTGCTTGTGTACCTGCGCATCGTTGCTTAACGCTGGGCGGCAGCTGGCGCCAAGCAAGCGTGATTGAGGTGCGACACCATGTGCAACATCTTGATCTGTTGCTCTGTGCTTGTGTGACTACCTGACAGCAAGTTTGAGATTGTGCAGTCATAGGTGAATCAGCAAACATCTCTTATGATTAAAAATTGAACAGACCTTGGATGTTGTACGCTCTAAGAAGGAATTCTGAGCAGTCGACGCATGGCGATCCCAGCAGCAGGTCTTGATGCAGGCTCTTAATCGCGCGATGTGGGGCGGCAGCATCACCAGCACAATACACGGTAACCTCTCTAATATGCGGGACTATCCATAGTCATGCCAGTCATTGCAGACGCGACGTAGCCAGCACTCTCTGCTGTTGTCAAGAGACATTTTCAAGATCCAACGCAGGGCACCACGCAAGGGTCTTTGATGTGGCCTTCTCACCCACGGACAGTGCAGTGCTCGCCAGCGCGTCAGATGACGAGTCGTGCAGAGTCTGGCGCCAGGATGGCTCTGATACCACCCAGGTGCAATTCACATGCCAGGCTAATATGCTGTCCTGCATGCGTCGATTACCATCTGTGCGGGCATATATTGCAGTGCAGGAGGGCGTCAGCACCAGCCACTATCACAGGGATGTGATTGATGGATGCTGATGCTGTGCCTTTTGCATTCAGGCAGCTTCCTTCCATGGGCACCAGGATTCGGTCCTGCGTGTGAGCTGGGCGCCATGCGGCACCCTGCTTGCATCAGGTCAGCCGCATGCAGCAGCCCGCCTTCCATGCACTATGCTCAGCTATCACCTAGCATGCACCCTTTCCACTTGAGGCGCAGCACAGCAGTCAGTTTGCGTGCTCTGTACACACCTGAATGCCACCGACAGTGCTACATGATATGAAAGCCCTGCATGTGGACGTGCAGCCTCTGCTGACACCACAGTGCGTCTGTGGCGCGTCGGCAATGCTGATGATGACCAGCAAGGACCACGCTTTGGAGCAAAGGAGGTCCAATGTCTGGAGGTGCACCTCCCCTCCACCCCCGCCCAAAGCGATTGACCCCTTCAGCAGGATAAGGATACTCTTGTTGGCGAAGATAGCAGTCCGGAGCTGAGACGTTGGTTGTGTGTCGGCTCCACAAAGTGTGACCAGTAAGACGCTGTGTATTTCTACTGTCCAGAGTCAATTGCATGACTCTATCAGACGCTTGAAGCAGGAGCATGCGCAGGGACATCCTGAAGAGGTGTATAGCTGCGAGTTCCTTGACGCCTCGACAGAAGCCATGCAGCTGGCGTCATGCAGCGAGGAGAAGGTCTTCTTGTGGGATGTGGGCACTGGGAAGCAGCTTGCCAGCGCAGGGCCACCCTCAGACATCCAGCATGAGCCAACAGGCACGCTGTGTTGTACACTGCATGCAAAAGTCATGGGGTACATGCCGTGGAGTTGGAACCACCTATTACTGCATTGATGTCACTCATGAGCCTGTGGCCCTATCGACGTCACAGCTGCCCTCAGCTGTTGTCCAGGCTCTTGCATGGAATGTGGGATCAGACTGCAATGATTAGAAGGCAACCTTGCATGACACTTGGGTAGGATACTTATACTAAAGAGACGTGAGTGATGATGTGTGCAGGGTATGACATACCAACAAGATGGCAGCCGGGCCATGTGTTCAGCCTGGTGGCTCAACCAGAGTCTGGCGGCATATTGGCCGGCTGCTGCAGCGATGGCTCCCTCAGGTATTGGTTCTGCTATCCTGAAAGCAAGGCAATATGCCGTGTGAGACCCTTGCACCTTAGCCTCTTACATAACTGGCACTGTGATATAGGCTTTGTGACAAGCAGGGCTGTAACAAGCTGACTGGGACCAACCCCATGTCACAAGATGTGCCCGGCAATATGTTGACTCAATGAGGTCGTCCTTGACACGATCTGACTGTGAATCAACCCCTTTTCAGGACTTGGGTCAGGCATGATGGTGCTCTGGAGCCGCTCAAAGGGCTGCGCCTCAGGAATGCCATGGGCAGCAGCTGCGCATGGCACCAAAATGGCCTCCATGTGGCTCTCACTTTCACCTCTGGCGACATTGCTGTGGTGGTGAGCCACCTCACATTGCCTCCTGAGGCACTCAAACATCCAGTCATGCCTGACATCAACATGGCACAGAACTGCCTCAGGTTCGCTGCAACCCTTTATCTCTCCTTGTGCTCACACCAAGGATTTTGAGTGCTTGCAGGACATAAGAACATGGTGCGTGGTCTGGGAAGTGAAGCAGAGCTGCCCTGTATTTGGCTGCTGCTACCTGCCAGGCTCAGCCAATGCCCTGGCTGTCTGTGGGCCATCAAGCAGCATCTCCATCTTTGACACCTCTGGGGACAGCTCAGAGGGCTGCCAACAGCATCAGCCTCTTCGTGTGCTGCACGAGAGCCCGTCCATTGCCGAGCGCCACCTGTTGTGTGTGGCTGCAGCTCCAGATGGCTCAGCTTTTGCTGCCTCAGGTACAGGAATTTGCCCTCTGGCTCTCAAAAATTTGGCACTAGATCTTGCTCACTACACGCCGTGTGCACCTCAAGGTTACCACGGCGTCATTCATTCTCTCCTGCTCTCAGCATCAAGGTGTGTGAGGAGGAGGATGCGGCATTGCAACGTGCATGAGCCCAATTGAGTCTTGCCTTATGAGTGTCATCGGTGCTCTGAATTCAAGACTTCATGCTGAGTGTAAAGGCTCGGGGATGCCACAGGAAACACCATCAGCCCACCAGCCAGAAAAGCCGACAGCTTCCCTCAGGATTCTGGCGCCTCTGCTGGGAGCGTGGCTGATGACGCGGATGAGCTCTTCAGCAGCAGTGGGTTGGAGGCCTTTGGTCGGGGTGCTGCTCAGGCAGCTGACCCAGAACATCCTGGGAATGTAGCATTGCAGCATCAGGCAGCCAAGCAGAGCAAGTGGTCTCCAATCAGCCACTGGAGAGCAAACACGATTTCAAGCTGACATAGATTGTAGTTCTTAGTCTTGTGCCCTTGATGTGGGCTTGTGCAACCTCATATCAATAAGCAGCTTACTCCTCAGTCTACATGATGACTATTTGCAGGAACAAAGCTTTATAAACCTTATAAACCCTCTGTAATTACAGAGGGTCCAAATATGTATAAACAGCCACAGAAGCCTCTGCAGAAAGTGTGTGTGCCATTCTCCTGTATCCTGATTGCGCTTTGGCAATGCCACACTCTCAATGAATCAGAAGAGGCATAAGCCTTCTGAGCCTTCGAGTCTGTTCACAGCAGGGCCATAGCGCTGCTTGCTCAAGCCCTGGCAACATGCCTCTGGTGTTCTGCAAGGCTGTCTTTACTCCTCATTGCGCAGCATGGGTGTGACAAACACGCCAGTGGTGGGCTTCATCAGCAGCGGGCACACGACATCCAGCGGCACCTGCCCAGGGCTCAGCTTGAAGGAGAATCTGCATGCCAGACTTCCTTTCAGACCTTTCTCATCAGCTGTACAGCCAGCATTGCCCTGGCGTGAGCCTGAAGGAAGACCTGCATGCCCGACCCGCATGCCTGACCTGCATCACATCCCGCCTGTGAGGGTGCCAAGCTGCCCCCTCGCACATGCGTCGTCAATGTCTGGGCTCTTGCGGCCTGGCGCCACCACTCACACGAGCGCCCCTGTTTGCATGTCATAGCGACATAGCAAACTGTTTGAACAGCAGACTGATAGACCTATAGAATTTTGAGCTGAGTCTCCAGGCTGGGACAGTGTGCCAAGATATCAATCGACTGAGCTCAAAACATGTGCATACATTGACGCATGTGTTTGATTCGAAGAGCGGTGCGCAGGATCCTGAGAGGCCACACCTGCGGAAGACGTGCGCCAGCGCGACCTTGGCCTCCATGAGCGCCAGGCGCTGCCCCACGCACACGCGCGTGCCATCCCCGAACGGCATCCACTTGCCCTGCACCTGGCTGTCCTGGGCATACTCAGGCGTCCCCTCCATCCAGCGCTCTGGCACATATGCCTCTGGATTCCTGTAGATCTCGGGGCTGTGATGAAACGCCAGTACGGGCACCTGCATTGCGCAAAAGCACTTGCCATGCAGCATTTTGATGAGACCAGCATGGCTGTGCAAAGCCACTTGCTTAGCAGTGCGCCTGCCCCCAAAAAATATGCACATATGAGTGACGAGTGCTGGGTGGTCTGGGTAGGGTATATGCTGCTGCCATCACGCATCTCAGCTTGTGACAAGTCTCATCAGCCCATGTGGCGCCAGGGCAGGCGGAGCGGGGACTGACCATGATGCCGGCGCCCTTGGGCACGTGGTGGCCCAGGATGACCGTGTCCTGCTGCGCCTGGCGCGCCAGCGCGGTGACGGGCGGGAACAGGCGCAGCGCCTCCTTCACGCAGGCCTCCGTGTAGGGCATCCCCCGCAGCTGCTCCAGGCTGATCTCCCCCTGCCCTGCCTCCCTGTCGATCTCCTGCGTGAGCGCCGCGACAGAGTGAGTCTCGTGCTGCACTGCAACGGCTGCGCAGCGCTGCGTGGCGGCATGCTCAGGCATCCCGTCGTGCAAGCCTCTGTGTATTCAATCCCTCCTAATCGCTCTGTACTGATATCTGCTTGCTCTGCCTCACTGTAAATGTCCTGCATGGCTGCTGCAACATGATGATGACCTCCTGCACAACAATTACTTTGGGGTGCTGGCCAGCAGCGGCAGCAATATCTCCATTATGCGGACAATGCCCAAAGGACAAGCGGTACATCCTTGACATGCCTGCTCAAATAGGCATCGTAAACTGGGTAAATATCACATAATGCTCACGTCATGCAAGACCATGCAGCGCATCTGTGCAATGATCACTGCATTTGGGCCTGACAGTAAAATATCTCACAGCTGGCATGCACCTGCATGAGCTTGGCCGCCTTCTCGGGATTTGTGGCAAGACAGTAGGTCGTAAATGCCAGGGTGTTAGCTGTTGTCTCGTAGCCTGCACAGAAAAGAGGACAAGACTAAGCTCCTGCTATGCCACTCTGGGCAATGAGTCTCCACCACACAGCCCACAGAGCTGGGGGAGGTGTTGCATGGCCCAGGTGCCCCACCAGCACAAGCAGTGCTGCAAGGATGACTTGCGTAGTCTATTGCTTCCTTCTGCACGTCAGGCGTGTGGAGCTGCCCACTTACCGGCCAGCAGGAAGATGAAGGCCTGGGCAGTGATCTCAATATCGGAGAAGTGCTGGTCTGAGGCGATGTGCTTGGAGCCGAGCATGTGCTTCAGGAAGCTGCCAGGCGCAAGCGCCTTCCTCTGCCTTGGAGCGGCTGGCTCAGCGGCCTGCTGCCCAGCGCTCACATCCACATCCACCTTCAGCGGTGCCACTTTGCCCTCTGCACCCCGCATGACATGCTACACAATCTTTCCAGCTGTAAGCATAACCACTTTAAGGCACGCTGCGATTGTTGCTGTGCAGGCCAGTAGCTTTTGGAAGGTGTGTACCCAAGAGGAACACACAGATGCTGTTCGACAGAAAGACTCACCGGCCGCCTGCGCGCTGCGCGCATCCTTCATCAGTTGCCCTACCACGCTGCGCAGCTTCTTCCTGGCCTGCGACGTCTGCACAAGCACCCCGCGGTGAATTCAGCCCACTGCAGTGAGAGCATGCTACAGCTGCTGAGACAACAGCTGCAGGACCTGAAGCATAGGAGTAAGCTTACCCTATAGGCGGCCGGGTCGGGGAACCGCTGGGAAATGGGCCGCACGATGGGGGTGAGGAAGGGGAAAAGAGTGACCAGCCCTCCCCAGCCGACCCTGGCAATTGCTGCATGGTACACATGAGAGCCTCAGCCAAGGTGTGCATGCTATTGCTCTGATAGGCACTGATGGAAGAGCTGTCACAGATGGTGTGTAGGTCAGATTTCTCACAGGCCAGCAGTCATTCCCCCCTTAACTTGCCACGCCAGGTTGCAAGCTGATGAGGCTGGAGACTCTCAGGCGCGCACAGTGAAGACTGGATTTCACTAAAGCGCAGTGCATCTGTCAAGGCCCAAGCGAGAGAGCTCACGATTCTCTGAGAAGATCTGTGCCGACGCCTCAACCAGACGCTGTGCTTCCTCACTGTTTTTGCTGCCATCATTCTCCTGTGTGTGGAAGTCCACCCTGCATGAGAGCCGTCTTTATCAGCTGCAGCATCTCACGGCTAGCCTCAGTTTCACAGCTCTCAGGCCTTGCTTGCCTTTCTCTGTAGGAGGCCCTCTAGGTGAGGTGCGTGCGAAGGTAGCACGTGAAGGTGACATGAGAAGGCAGAGCCTGCTGCCACCCCAGGAGAGCATACTGTCAAGCCTGAGTCAGGAGCCCACCCAAAGGCAACACTGCCAACCACATCCATCGTCATCCTGCCAAAATCCCTCCAGACATTGGTTTCCTTGCCCTGTCGGGCATATCCAGCTAGGTTGGTACACAGGTGCTCCGCGCTACGGTTGATGAGCTCTGTCGACATGCCCAGGCTGCAACAAAGAAAAATTTATCAGCTCACGTAAGGGTGGACCTTCTGTGAAAGGGGGAGCGCTCCTGTTACATCCCCGCTCCCACTCGTCATTCCAACTCCCACTCCTTATTCTAATTCCTGATGTCTTATGCAAGCCCGTCCATACGACATCGCAAGAGGCCCCGTCCGAGCCACATTTGGGGCTGAGATGAAGGCACAACATGGCTGAAAACCCCCCACAGCTGATTGTTGCCAGCGTTGGGTCGCCATGTTGGAAATAGCAACATGCAGGCAAGGGGAAGCTACCTTGCGCTGTTGAACATGGGCAGCCAGGCATTCTTGAGATCGCGATGCCTCTCCTTGCTGCATGCACCAGTAGCAGATGTCAGACACCGCCTTCACTCTCAGCCAGGACAGGTTTGCAGGTGCTCACGCTGCAGAGCTGATGTTGTGCCAACACGCGAAGCAGGCACGCCATACAGGGGTGGCCGGTGTTTCCAGGCAAACCAGAGCCAAGGCTCAGCTGCTTACTCGTTCAGGCCCGCAAGATTGTTGGCCTGCATAGCCTTGTCGTCTCCGCTCAGGAGCTCGGCTGCGCCCCGGAAGTTCATGCGCTGATCGCTCGACAGGAGCAGCGCCCTGCACAGCGACCGTTCAGCATGAGGTGGCTGCCCGCCGAAGCGGTCCTGATATTGCCTCACAAGCCGTGTGCCTCTGAGCCACAGCAAAGGCTCGAATGCAGACTTTGCGCGTGTGGGGAGTACTTAAAAGCACAAGAACTGCATCTGCGCTTCAGAAATATTGTAGTTCTGAGTTCTGAACCTCAGAGCATGCAAGCCCACTCATGCAAATTCATCCTGTGAAGTAGATCAGGCTCACCTTCCCACCTCTGGCTCATTCACTACCACCACGGGGTTGGGCCCCATCATAAACTGCATACACACAGCAGTTCATCCTACATGCCTGGCCTTGACATTGATTCATGCCTGGTGAGAGAGGGACCTGAGCATAATTGAAGTACTCAGCAGGCAGCAGCCCTTGGCAGCTTGCAGGGTGCATGCATGTGTGCCAGCACCGTACCATGTAGATGGAGCCATACTTGGCATTCCAGTCCAAGAACACCTTGTGGGTTCCCTTCCTGACAAAGTCCACCAGATTGCCCAGCAACCAGAGAGGCTGCGGACCTGCAGACAGCGTTGCAGAACTGCAGTCCATGCAGCATGGGTGCGCTGATCATGTCATCCATGGAAGGTCTTGGAAGCTGTGAGACACTATGCGCAGAGTGCGATGACACGGGGGATACGCACCTCGAAAGGACCTGTAGCGCCACCGAGCGAGCGGATGAAAGCCCCAGATGGCGATCTGCAGGACACTTGGTCATGGCTTAGTGACAGTTGCATATGCATGAGGTGTTATCAGAAACCTGGGATGCTCGAAGACATCAGCACACCGGACATCACACCCAGCACACACTACAATCTGGGCTTTAGATGCTCTCCACATGTCCAAAGCAGCCAGAGAAGTATACTGTATGGCTCCACCCTGGACATAGCTGCACCTTGTATGGCGCGAGAGCAAGAGCTTGCCTTTGTCCGGCTGCAGTCAAGAGCTCACCGTTGCTACTATCAGTAGGCCGGCTGTCCACGCAGGGGACATCACGCTGTCACCCAGCATCTCCGCGACAGACGCAAGGTGCCGGTACAAGTGCTTTGGATCTACAGACGACCACCTCAGCGTGATTAATAAGTATTTAAGTGCCTAGTGCGCCACCAGCTGCTGTTTGCAGCGCGCGATTCCTCGAGAAGAAGCCATTGAGAGGCGTGGTCCTCGATGGGTTGACGAGATAGCCAGCTCAGCGGGGTGACTAAGAGGACGTCCGCGGTGTGACGGAACACTGTCTGGTCTTCGCGTCATGCGGATGGCCGAGGGGTTGGGTGTCCTTACTAATACTTTAGAAGCGTCAGGATGGGAGCCACGAGGCGTTGATTGTGCCGCAAGAGGGAATTGCCTTATCTGCTTAAGTATATAGCAAGATCGGGTTGTCGTGCCCTAAAAAGAGGAATGTAGTAGGCCGTCAAACCTCATAGAAAGACATAGATGATATGCAAAGGCGTCACTCACCAGCCTGACTGGGACTCGCCGTCTTTCACGGCGGTGTAGTACAGATCGCCGGAAGTACTGCCAGGTCAGTTGACTGGACAGATTCAGCCAGAACCGCCATACACAGATCAAAGTCGTCAGGATTTGCTTTAGTCTCAACCATTTCTGCATCGAAAGATCTTTGCTCCATCCCGCCTCATCTGATTTGCATCCTCTTGCTGAAAATAGGCGACTCGGTCAGCCCAGGCGGTCAGTGATGGCGATCGTTGCTGCGAGGAACTTTCTTATTGCAACATGTGTTGCTTTGATATGCAATTCACAAGCCGCATCTATCTTCAGGACGAAGGGAACCCAATTTGTTGATGACGTTGGCAGGGTGAGCTTCGCCCCATGCAATATCTAGTCAAACTGTTGCCTTTCTTAAACAATGACACTCAAGAGTGATACAATTTTGGTAGCTAGTGATGGGCAGCATTCAAGTCCCCCACCAAAGATTGGATAGCAAGGCCTGCCTGGTGGGCATCGCCTAATGACATGCTGAACTTGTATTAGCATGCCAAGGGCAGCTTGCAAGTCTTTGATGTGCAGGTGGTAGTGCTGAGAGGCCTCAATCTTCCCATAGAAGCCAAGCTGCCAGACTTCGAGCCGCTCAAGAACAACACCCCTCTGCATGTGATGCCATTGTACGGCGCCAACATTGCACGCGTGCTCTTCACTTGGGAGGCCTTTGAGCCGGAGCGCGGCAACTACAGCATGCAATACCTGGACTACTACATGGGCGTCGTGGAGGTATGCTGCTCTCCCAGAAAAGTGTTATGCCGCTGCATTGCCACCCCTTGTGCCACAGGATTCTGCATGGGCCTGAGAGGGCACCTCTGGCAGTAAGCTGGGTGCTCTGGCTAATGATGTGAACTACAAGCCAAGGAAACGATATCCCTAGGAGCAAGGAGCTGCAGCTACTGGGGGTGGACTTCAGCAGTGCTGCACCAGGGTGACAATTTGCAGCTCAGAGATCAACATGAATAGGCCAGCGTAGCCTGACTGTAGCCAAAGCTCTGCATCCAGTGCAGGCGCTGTACAAGCAGGGAGTGTACACAATGGTTGACATGCATCAGGACTTCTACTCGCGCTGGCTGAACAAAGGCTGTGGAGAGGGCTTCCCTAGGTAACAAACAGACTGCATCTCTGATGCCAGGATGTCAATAGAGTGTGCTGGCCATGTTCCTACTTGGAGGTGCTCGTGTGCCGAGTGCTTGCCACCCAGACCGCAGGGCGCATCCCTCAGGCAGCTGTGTATGTGGAGGCCAAACATCACAGCATTCCCTGAAAGGTCTCACCGCCGACTGTTTGCATGACTGGCCTTGTGCCCCATCTGGGCCCTCAATTGCTGAACCTGGCTTGACTGCCTCGCATCAGCCGTGCTTTGGACTCTCAACCATGCATGCTGCATGCAGGTGGGCAGTGTTGGTGAATCCACTCCTGGAGAAGCCTCCCACAAATGGGGCACTGTGCACGGCTTGGATTCTGCAGGGGCCCTTTGATGTGAGCACATGGCTCAACTGGTACATGTTCTACCAGGGGCAACAGGGGGTACGGGGTAGATTTCTGGACATGTGGGAGTATCTAGCAGGTGACGGTCTCCAGTGACAGTCTCCTATCATACTTACACTGTGTATGCAGGCGGTCCCTCTAGTATGGTGTCTGAGCATCTTCTGCTCAGAGGCTGACTCATGCTCAAAAGCACATTTTGCATCTCAAATGGCGTTGTGGCCTTTAAAGCCCACCTGCTGGCCTGTGGGTGTGATGGCTGATGTCAGCAGCTCATTGCATCTGCTCCACATAGGGCTTGCAGTGCATGCATGGGAGGGGACTGGGAAAGCCTGAATATCTTCATGCCGATGCAGAGAAGTTTGCAGACAATCCGGGCATTGTTGGGTACGATATGCTGAATGAGCCATTCGGGGATGACGCGCTGCAGCTCAGCCCACTCTTTGAGGACGTTGCAGCTAGGATACGCAAGCATGACAAAAAGGCCATCCTTTTTGTAGAGCCGCAGGCATGTGCCCGCAACTGCCGATCTTGCCTTCGCAGATAAATTCATGCAATGTCTCAACTAAATGGCAGGAGTGAAACGTACAGGCTGCAAAATAGAATGGAGAGGCAGTTGACAGGACAGCATTCCTGCTCAATCAGCCATTGCCTTGTGCAAAGCTGACCCAATGCGCTATGAGTAAACATCGTTCTGGCGTCAAGCCGAACACTCAAGCCATTCAGAAACCAACCTGAAGCATGCAGTAAGTGCAGATCTATGCGGGGGCAGGAGGAGACATTGGACTGAAGCAGCCAACGTTTGACAACTATGCCCTGGCCGCACATTATTACGGCCAGACGCGCAAGAAATTTGTTGTGTACCCTTTTGATGGGGTGCGAGGCTGCCTTCTGTCCCACTTTTGCGCCCTTATGCACATGACACTTGAGCGGTATTTCAGCTCACATCTCGGGTATGATGTTGAAAGAGTCCAGCCTGCACAGCATGTATGCCATTTCAAAGTCAGTAAGTCCTTACTCTATACTTTGAATGGGTGTAGAATCTGATACGAATATGTTCCCTGCAAGAGCCTCAGCT
>CAWUCR010000222.1:0-16091 GCA_963920665.1 Straminergon stramineum
AACCCTGCTCCTAAATGTGGCAAGTTTCCATGATGTGGAGTTAGGAAGGTGTAGGATTGATTGGTGAATAGATTTCTCCCCTTGGTGTGTATGTTTCCGATCCTTAGTGTATGTGAGCGGGTTGTGGAAGTATTGTGAGTGGACTTCAGTGCCTCAACAGATCTAGAGTTTTGAATTCCGGGTGAGAAAGCCATTGTTAGGCTAGGCAGATAGGGAGGGTATCCTTAGTCGCACTAAAACTCTTGGGTGGGAAATCCGGTTGAGTGTCTAATCTCCTGTGAGGTCTCACCACCTTAGTTGGTAAACGGAATAGCTCTAGGAAGTGCTAGAACGGACGAGTACACTTTTGACCACCTAGCTTCGTAAGGGTAGGAACTAGCATCAAGGTCATTGAAGTATGGAAGGATTGTATGGAGGGTCTCTGTGTGATCCGCAAACTGGATTGTTGTCTAGGTTGTTGTGAGGGATCAAACCGGATCCGAGTTAGTTTAGGAGAGAAGGAAATTGGACAATGGGCCTTCAGCCACTATAATCTACGAAAGGAATGGTGGGCCTACCACTCACAAAATCAAGTGGCGCCCCCTCTAATAATCCAACAGAGGCAAAAACTAAACTAGAAGAAGAGTGAAGAGATATACGAACAATCCAAAATGGATTGGTCCAAAGGAGTAACAAGATCGGAAGTGGTGCAGTCTTGGAATTGGATTAAATTGGACCAACCGGGGATTTAGGGAACCGGAAGTGGATGAATCCGGTCTGATACTATCGAGCGGTTGGTTGTTTCCGGTTTTAGATCTAAGATCGGAAGAAAGGTTTAGAGGTTAGTAAGGCTTACTTGCTTAATAAAGTTAAATACTTCACAGAATCTCGTGGGTTCGATCTTTAGAGTCACTTAGTTATGCTCTATAGTGATTTTTGTGAGTATAATAGGAAATTTACTTGCTCTATGCTGCGACAAATGTCCATTGAAGCATTGGAAGAAAAAACTTGTCCTTCATTGGAATCAATTTATAGCACACCCTTTCTAATTCATCAAGATCAGGGCTGACGAAAGTAAGCGTCCCGGGCATAATCGCGTCCAAAAATCGGATGTCCGGACCCTGCGGACGCTGCGTCTCCAGGGGGTAAAAAAAACCGTCCGCAAATTTACCCTGGGTAAATGCGGACGGACGGATGGGCAGACCGGGGAATGGGTGGACAGGCAGGTGGATGGGCGGACGGGCGGGCAGACGGGCGGGCGAACGGCTAGTGGCTAGTTATTTAATACAAAGCTTCAACTCCTTCAAGTAAACTTTGATTCCTTGAATGCTTTTTACAATAACATATGGAGTTATGAACTATCCTTTATAGTGTAATCAACCAAAGAAATTGTACACTATAATTGCAATTATGAATTATCAAGGGAAAGGATTAAAGAAAAAATTCAAAATTCTCTTCACCTTGAAAATTACCAAATCTATGATTCTATGACAATCATGAAGTCAAAATTGTTGCATTCTATATGTATCTTGCAATGTATCATGCTTCATACAAAGAAAGAGGAACACAATCAATTTTGGGGGGGACTTCTTCTTGGTTTTGCAATTCAAAAAAAAATAATCATATTTTCAACATCAATAAGCAAACTCCAACTGCAATGGAAGCTTCAAACAATCAATTGCCATTACATGCTCAATGTATCATAAGCACCTAAACACCTAAGCCTACATTCCTTGAATCTCTAAGGCTTGTAATCATTATCTCCTTTCACCTTAGCCCCGCTACTCTCACATCTAGTTCCCCATCGGTCGTCTTCATCGCTAGATGTCTCTTCCATGTCGTTTGATGAAGATTGTACAATTTTCACTCCTTTTTGTACTTGGGTAGATGTCAATGATCTCATTGATCTACCGGTCTTCTTCTCCATTTTGGCTCTTAATATAGCCTTACCAATGCCTTCCTTAAGGCTAGGGATTGTTTTCATTTTCTTCTTTGACTCCACTTGATAGGTATCAAGTGGGGTTCTACCCATATTCGGTCTCTTGCTTGGAGAGGTAGCAAAGGGTTGCATCATTCTTTTTTTACGAGCTTTAATGGAGTCTTCACCTTGTGATATCTTTGCTTTTGGCGCTCCTTGAATAATTAACTACATTGCATTCAAAGACTGCGATGTGTGGCCTAATGATTTCAAGGAATGGCGTGGTGGATGGCCCCGATGTTGAATAAACATTGAAGCCAATGTCTCATCTTTATCATCATCATCGATACATGATAAAATGGTTCGACTTGGATTGCCTTCGGAACTCATCTCTTTCGTAGGAGACAAATGTCTTTTTCCAAGCCGTGATTTCCTTGAACCATCCAATGTCATGGCATCGCTTTTAAATAGTGCACGTGGAGGAGTGCTACGTGGTGGTTCGGGAGAATCTTCCATGAGGTGCATTTTGCCAACACCATTGTTGACAAAAATTGGGCTGCCTGACTCCATCGAACGTGCTTCAACATTGTCTTGTACTTCGTGTGGTTTGGCATTTCCAATATTTTCTTCAACACATTTCTTGCTTGCTGATACTACTATTGACGCAACAATTCCATTGGACACGTTCATTTCAACGTTCACCTCACATCCTCCTTTGTCTTCATGTTGGTCATTTTTTTCTACCGCCATTATCAGGGATGGAGCATTGGAAATGGGAATCACTTCATCCTTTTCAAGACTCCCATCATTCGCAACCATTGTCCTATTGGTCGCCGTTATCTCTACATACATATCCTCCACGTTTGGTAGAAGATTTTTGCTACTCATGAATCCGGTTCCATCCACAAATCTAGCTATCGAAGGTACATCATCATCAAGCCCGCAATTATCCTCATCTGATCGAAACTCATAAATGTCTCCATCCGCGACTCCGAAGTCTTCATTGTTTTGATTAGGAGTCTCAAACATTTCTTCATCAGAATTGTGCATATCATAATTCACAACAACTGTATCATTAGATACAGATTCATCATCCTTGTCTTTCAAGATAGGCCCTTCCGAATCTTCGGACTCCACATTGTCATGGTACCACTTCTTTTCATCCTTCTCCTTCGATGCGGCTATGACTTTGGAATTGGTGTATACATACACCAAATCGGCTGCTCTCTGTGGCCTCAACTTGTTTCGGGATTTGTTGTGAACAAAAGAGTAGCTACTCCAATTTCGTTCACATGAAGATGATGACACCGGTTGGGCCAAAATCCTCTTTGCAATTGCAGCAATGAGCTTGCCACATGCACCTTCAAAATCCCACCAAGCATGTGCCGACAATTTCTGCTCAGTCGGATCCAACATGTCGTGGAACGGAGGATCTCGGTGTCGAAATGCTACAAATTCCTTCACTACGTCAAGATAAGTTCCTGGTTGACATATTTTCCTGATAACACGCTTGCATGCATCTATTGCATCTTGATCGTCAGCTAGTTCTTTATCGTGAAGAAGGTAAGGGTTCAAAAGAGCTCCTGCATAATGTAGATCGGTCTCTACCATTTCACGTCGCTTACCAAACGCCTTTTCAATAGGAATGGCTAAGTCCAAGGACAAACCAAAGGACTCTTGTCGTAAAGAGAAAACATGCTTCTCTAAATTCCTCATGATGTGCAACACTTTGTCCATGCATGGTGTTTTTGCATCCAAATCCCGTAGACCAAACACCACAAGAGCCATCAATTCTCGGAAATTAGTGGCACGGGCCCAAAAATGCTCATCTAAAAATGTCTTCTTCACCTCCCGAGACTCCATACGAGATTTTGCATTCTTCGTATCCCGTAACTTGAGCACATATTCTACCCATTGTGGATCCACCACACTTTGTTGCAATCCAGTCTTGACCTTCAACAAACGAGAAATCATGAAGAAATTGGAGGCAAATCTTGTTTTCACCGACATCAATAAGCTATTCTTCGTTTCGTGCTTTTGAAATATAGCTAGCGGCATATGCCACAATCGGAAGAACTTCACAACGGTTTGGGCCTTTTCCACTAGCTCCTTCAACCATTCTTGCTTCCCCCAATCTTGAAGCAACAAATTCAAGGCGTGCACCACACAACCTTGAAAAAAAATGTGCGGATATTTACTCGACACCATATTCCATGCTGCCGGATTTACAAGAGCGTTGTCTGCAATCACTTGCACAACATTTGTGGGGCCTACTTGTTCTATAAACTTTTCCAAGACATAGGCCAAAAAAGGAGCATTCTTTTCGATTCCACTTGTATCCACCGATCCTAAAAATTGTTCACCCGCAGAAGATACAAGGATGACATTTATCAATGGTCGATTGGTAACCAAGCTCCATCCATCAATAGACAATGTTGCTCCAAACTTCCGAATGCTATCTTCGGTCCGACTATGAAGCTTTGTTTTGATGTTGGTCTTCGCTTGGTCAAGCAATTTATGGCGTAAATCATGATATGATGGTGGAGCGTAGGGCCCACGGTACTCGGTTGTTTTTTTCACTACTTCTTTAAATGTCGGATTTCAAGCTATGGCAAATGGTATGTTTGCCGCATAGAAGAAATTGGCCCACACTGCATTCAAATTGCGTTTTACTGCGGAATCAAAGCCATCGACTAGACTACTCTATCTTTGAGGTCTACTACCTGATGCCCTTGGAGTGTCACGATCACTAGATGTTTTGTAGTTCGGTTTACTTCGGATCCTACACCAACAAATTCTTCCGGTGCTGCGCATGAGTCCTCTTGAGTAGAACGCGCCATATCCCTCTCATTTGAAAAATCCCTCCCGACCATACGCATGCTACCAACATCTACATTGTCAATGATCGGTCTTTGCGGGAATGCCCCATTAGATCGAAGAAATAGGATTCGAACATCCAGCGTCAATTGCGAACAAAGACTCACTCATGTATTACGAACACCTGATGGGCCTTCATATCCTAAATGGCTCAACATACGGCTTATCTTCTTCGCAAACACCGAGTTGCAAGCCTTGCACTTTACCTTACCGGTTGATGCGGTACCATACCAACTAGACCAATCCTTGCTCATAGTGGCAAGGCACAAATTTTAATTCCGTATATTGGAATTAAATTCAAAATGTGAAGACCAAATGAACAATGTCCAAATATAATAAAAAATGAGTGCACAAAGCCTTGAAAATCAAGGCCCTCCCGTCCACTAAACTATACATTACCAAGCAAGGGACACAAAAATTGCAGCTCCTAGCCCATGGAAATCTTAGCATTCAATTTTCAAGAGTGCTCTCAAATGACTTCTTTCCTACAGTTATAGTCTCCCAAACAGGCCTGACCGTTGCAGACCATTTTTGAATCCACAGAACATACTATCCGTCGTCGCCTGATTGCGCAGCGGACGGGCGGACGGACGGTCTAGCGGTCAGGCCCACGGGGGTCGGGCAGATGGACAATGCGGACAAGCGGATGGAGTGACGTGAAGACACGCGGACGTGCGAACGGATATTAAGGACGGGAGGTCGGGCCCATGGGGATTGGGCCCACGGCGGTCGGGCGGACGGGTGGTTTAAGGCGGATGGGCGGGGTAGGTCGTGTTCAATTGTTCAAATGTTCAATGCTTCAAGAGATGTGGGACAAAATAGGGATTTATGGATGGAATGAGCCAATGAGGAGATTTCAGAATATTATGGTTTTGTCAAAGGGTCTTATAATTTAAAATTTCTAGATGAGCATGAAAAAAACATACTTCACAAAAAGTTGTCCTTCATAAATCACCATAGCATGAACTTAAAAGAAAGCAAAACAAATGATGAATTCAAAGATATATATATATATATATATATATTGATATTTCATATTTGGATATATAAAGAACTTCAAAACAAATCAAAATTCATCATGAGTACAATGAATTACTAGTAGTACTCAACCCTTATAACATTCAAGCCACACTCACCGGTATACTTCTATACTATTAAACATTTAAACATAATAAAATAAGGAAAGCCTCTCTTATACTTAAGAACCACTACCCTCTCCTACATTGTGAGATGGCCCCTCCTTAGCCAAAAGTCTTGCACTCATTCGTCGAGTATTTGACCCAGGACTGTAGACAACACCTCCTCCAGATCTAACCTCCATGTCCACCGCTATAAACTGTCGTTTGGTTTCCGGAGAGTGGTCATCGTCATCGTCATCCTCTCTCTTCCATTTTGAGCTTCGCTCTGGAGACAAATCTACTTCTTCAACCTTCAAGGCCCTCAACGTAGCATCCACTCGATCTACGAACACATTGACGTGTTCGTCATCAGCTTCGATGGGTAACCCTATTGGTCGAAAATCAACCAATAGAAACCCCCTCCATTCAGCTATAATGTCACCTATCCTCTTGTCAAATGCCCCAGCTACCTCCACAAATGAATGCCCTATAGTTGTTTCCCCATCTATTTCAACAAGAGCACGAGCTTTAGCAGCTTCTTCCAACTTTGACAAGAAAAGGGCCCTACCAATCAAAGTGTGATTATAAGCCCCGTATTGCTCATTGAACTCTTGAGCATGCTCCACCTCTATCCAAGTTTTTTTGGGCCCTTTTCGCACTTCTTTGTTGGGAAACCGAAAAAACTTCTTGTGTTGCACACTCCTATGGCCCCCCATGTTGCGACAAAACAATTCACGAGCCTCACCATCTTCAATACCCCGAGCCTGCAACTCCACCTCTCTGTTAACGGTCATCCACATGAAAGGATCCACTGGCTCTCCAGACTCCTCATACAATCCATGTCAACATTCAATTGAATCCCACGTGAGAGGTCGCCCCCAATGCGAGAAATTTTGGAACTGGTATGGCCCTTAATCGAGAGGAAGGGTCCATCGGTTGTATTCGTGGCCGGGGGGCATATCTTCCAAGATACCAAACATTTCATAGAATCGAGGGCTCAGAGGAGAACGACACTCGGCACAAACCAAACAAATGAGTCATGCTTTCACGATGCATGTCACGTGAAAAGTGTGGCAACATTGGCCCATGGTTAGGGCTCCTTCAAGGCCAAAAGGACCTTGGCAAAGGCTACAATGACTCTTCAAGATTCCTGGGGCTGGATCGCAAGTATGCACTACTGTCTTCTCTTTCTCCTTGATGTGCGCTGAAAGCGTGTTGTAAGGGACCCACCCTTCCTCTACTTCCAAGGCCCAATCGATGTGTGCAACATTGTCCTTCTTTGCGTGGTTCAACCGCTCAAACATGTCATTCATGTCCCCCCAACATGTAATTTCCGTGGAACCCCTTGGATGTTCATCAAACACTTTCTTGAACCGAAGCAAAGAGGTCTCCAGGGCATTGCATTCTTCATCCAACTTCATTGCCAATTTCATAAGCCCTTTCATTGCTCGAGATACTACAGAGGGTTTGTCTTGGAGTTTCTGTACCCATGCCAACCATCGAGACTCTAATCCGCTCTTCGGCATGCATTCCTCCATGCCCATGATTTTTTGAAATCAGTGTGGATATGAAGCATGTTGGAGGAGTTACAAAAACCTCTCCGCCAACACCTCCCGAGGAGACATTGCTCACTTCCATGCAAGGTTGTGCCACTTCTGCAGGCCTTAATTGTACTACATCACCTGAAACTTCTGAGACCTTTGTTGTACGTGTTGTAGTATTTTTTAATACTTTTGGGGTCTTCGTTGGTTTACGTGGTTCTGCCTGAGAATCGTACAAATCGGGAATGTCTTTTTGATTGGATTGTAGTAAAAGTGGAGAATCCACCTTGGATGGATAAGTGCTCCAATCTACCTTAAGGTTTAAAATGAGTTCTGCATACACTGTGCACGCCACACTATAATTTATGCATCCCTTACTCCTTGGCTTGTCCCCAAATAGTGTCCACCACACCTCCTCCGATTGATGCACAAAATATTTATTGTTGCAATTACGTGGCTTACAACAAAAACCATGTGTATGCACCACGTGGCAATCCCGAGGCCACAACTTGTCAATGTGGTACATTTTAACATACTTCTTGCATGTTTTGAAGGTCCAATATTCCCCTTCCTCCTCCTCCCAACCGCTCTCTGCTTTGATGTTCGGGTCATCTAAAATCTCATGGTGAAGCCCATGAGGGGCCCCCTTCGCTTTAGTCCCTCTTTTTTTTTCACCTCCTGAAGTCCTCCCGTTGTTGGTAGGAACACCTTGATCCGCCATGATATATGATTAGAATTTTTGAGCCCTTCGAAAAATAGTACCATGGCATGTGAATACCGTGAAATGTGTGTAAATAAGTAACAGCGTAAATCAACAATAGTAACAAAAGCTCAATGACCCCCACTCTCCACCCTGTAGGAGCAACTGACACATAAAGCAGTAGTAGCACATCCAACCTCGCGCCGAAGGAGAGTAGAAGTGAGAGCAAATGAGGAGGCCGTCCCCCCATATACCCATCCGCCACCAAACCTAAAAAACGTCCGCCCCGAAGCGGACCCGGACTTGTCGTCCGCCGCGGCAGATGCGGGGCGACTGCTAGGATTCGTGGATGGGCACCAGTCCGCCCGCTTCCGTGGCAGACAGCCAACTGTCCGTCCACTCCGGACCGCGACCGGACCTCCTGTCCACCAATCGGAACCGCGGACCGCTCCTAGACCATCCCGTCCGCTCAGGCCGTCCGCCATCCCCGACCGGCCCCGCACCTGGCCGTCCGCTTAGCTTGTCCGCCATCGTCAACCGACCCCACACCTAGCCGTCCGCTCAGGCCGTCCCCCGTTCCTGACCAACCACATCCAGCACTGTTCACCTCGCTATGGAGCCCACCTCACGGCAGTCCGCCAGCAGTCCTAAAGCATTGAATTCTGAGAAGGATAGATTCATGTACAAAAAATACTCTTGAATGCTAGAAGTATCCAATGTAATATTAATGTAAGAAAAGATAATTCCTGATATTCCTTCCCACATTTAAACATGCTCTCCAAAGTCCAAACCCTATACCCTAAACCCTAAACCCTAAACCCTAACCCTCCAAAAAAAATCAAAATTATACAACCCTCAATTGTACATATTGAATTTATAACATTGCACAAATTTTCAAAATTATTGATGTGATGTGTGAAATATGTTTTACGTATGAGACTATGATTCCTTTGCAGTTTGGAATGCAATCATGACAATATAATGCAGATGTAAACCTTTCTTACTTTGTCATGTACTCATGTGAGTACATTACTCATGTAGGTTTCAATTTTTCTTAAGATTGAGCACCTCAATTATCACTTTATTATGAGCCATTAAATAAATGTGGAACATTCAATTATAACTTGGAGTGTGTCTTCAATTTTTGTTGTCAAATGTATTCATAGTTTAAAACACCAATATGAAATTATGAATAGACTAAAAGAAATTATATTATCTCATTATTCTATTATAACATTTATCGAATGTATGGGATGGTGCTAAAATGATTCAAGCATTTTAATGTAATGTGAAATGTTGTGGACAAGATTAAAGTAAGCATTTATACAACAAAATGAATTGAAAATTCATATCATATACACTTTGACACTTATACCTATGTATACTTGTGTGCATCCTAAATTGTAAACCGATCATAAATTGATCACAACTCCAAAATATTAGAGCTTAGGTAATGTGCAATGTGATTGACCTTCAAATATGATGAGTTTTCAATTACAAGAAATTAGAAATGGTCATACTTCAATGATTACAAGTGTGTTTCATCTCAAAACTTTTTTGCAAATGATTATATAGAAATGTTCATAATATCATATCTTTTAAATTATAAATTTACAATATTGATTGAATTGCTTATGTTAGTTTTGTAGTTATGTAGGCCTAGGATTTTGTAAAATCTGGAATCCCTAAAGCCTTCATGCTTTCTTTCCCATCAAATATCACTCAAAACTACCATTTCAAATGCAAAGAGACAAAAAAATTTTAAATTGATTTTTGGGCATATTTAACCATAGGAATTTATACTAGACTAGTATAAAAGTTAATTGAGTTATCTTGTCATCTTGAAAACTTTGAGTACATACATTGCGTGTGGTATTTGCATTTAAAGTAAGCCCAAGAAATCTTTTCTTCCATCTTGCTATACTAGATTGTTGGGCTTCTCATTTTCTTCACTTTAGATTTTTTACATTAATGAATTTCATTTTACAATATCTTGTGTTGAAAAATTTAACTCTTGAGTGAAGAATCTTGAACCAAAAATTTAGAAATAAATCATTTAATTGAGATCACATATCACAAGAGTCTCGTATAAGAGTGTACCTGTGTAGGGCCTTTGGGAGTTTAGGGATTCATTGTTTTCCTTGAAAGGCATGAAAAAGAATAATAAATATTATAAATTGAAACACGAAGGCTTTTGTTACGATCTTAACATCGAATTTATTTTGCTATTAGTCAAAAAGTATTGTTGACATCACAAACTTGTACAAAAGCACCAATGTAAAACAAAATTTCTTTACACACTTATTTGAATTCTTTATTTACAAGTCAAATGATTTTTCAAACAAGAGACTTTGGGATGTCACTTTTGATAGTTGTATCAATTTAAAACCTCATGACATAACATATTAAAAATAATTTCTCTACTTTTCTTAATTCACCATATAATGCAAGCTCTCCCGCTAAACCATCCGTCCACCCATCTCCACATAGTTCAAAACACCTCTCCCGCCCGTCCGCTCGTCCCCCAATTCAAAAATTGAAAAACTCCTCCCTCTCTCCCTCCCAGCTCTCCCCTCCCCTCCCACGCTTCTCTCCGTTCGGTCGACCACCTGTCCGCCCAAGTAAGGATTCCGAAATTGAAAAACAACCTCCCTCCCGTGGTCCCGCCCACCTTTGCCCTCTGCCCTTCCTCTCCGTCCGCCCACCCGTCCGCCCGTCTGCGCGTCCGCAGTCCCTGTCCGCAATCCCTGTCCCCGTGTCCGCAGTCGCCGTCCACATTTTTTGTCCGCCTATCGGGAGTCCGTCCGCATTTCCCGTCCTCGTCCGCGCTGCTCTGTCCACTTCTTGTCGGTGACTGTGTGATCCAGCGGACTGCGATTTCGGACCGCCCGATCTGCCCGTCCGCCTTCATGTCGTCCACATACCCTAAAGCGCCGACCGTATAAATGGAAGCGCGGACGGCTCATTTCTTCACAATCGTTTCCCTTGGGGAGTGGGTGATCTAGTGCCTTCGAGAATCTGCGCGCCCCTTCCGGCTTGGTGCGTGAATGGTTGTGTTCATATTAACTTTTTTTTATCACATATTGGTTTGAGGGATTAGGGGGTTGCCCCAACTTATAAGTCTTTAATTTTATGAACTTCATTTAGTGTTTTTAATTACTTGAACCGTGTTTGAGTTGATTGGGTTGTCAAAAACTCAAGGTGTTCAAGTTTACAGTTGATTTGGTTGTCAGTAATAGTAGGTGGAATTTGTTTTAATCCAAATTCTTACTTTTCATTTGGTACATTGGGCCAAAGCGAGCGGAAATTGGATTTAAACTTTGTAATCCTTTCGGTACATTATTAATTGAGGTTTGGAGGTTATCATGTCGCGCGGAAGTGGTGGAGGAAGTAAGAAGGGGAAATCACAAGAGATCAATTGGAGAGATTTGGAAGACGTAACTTGCGTTGCGGAGAAGGGATGGGAAAAGGAGCCCAAGAAAATATGGGATTGCACAACATGCAAGAAGTACGTCAAAATGACGTACCTCTCCAAAATATGGCCACGTGATCGCGCAGAGGTGCAAGTTCGTCGTTGGGAGGGACAAATGTCCACATGTAAGAGCGAACACTTTGTTCGCCGCTACGAGGAGATAACATCTGCATCAGGTTTACCAAGCTCCAAACCAAACGTCATGAACTATTCAAACATGGCTATGATTTGGGCGGAGATAGTACTCCATAAAGAAGTAGATTGGTGCACGGTTGTAGGGCACAATGTCAGGAATTTGACTCGTGAGGAAGCCATAATTCCTACTAACTGGGTTGGACCAAGCGATTGCATGCCGGAGTGGTCCAATTGAGGCTATGGAGGACTTCCTTCGGTCGTCTTGAAGGATGCTGAAGATGATTGGTCAGATGAAGATGAAGATGATGATGATCCAACACCCGTGACATTTGGTGAGAGACATGAACGTCGAGAAGACATTGAGTACCAACAACAAATACAAGAGGCCATGCGTCGAAGCGTGGAAGACCAGGGTTGGCAACATGATGGGTCCTACTACCGTGACTATAATGCATGTGGATCACGAGATGGGACAAGTGGTTCAGATTATGGTAACGCCCCTCAAGTTGGCTCTCAAAGTATAGGAGGAAGCCATGGACCGACACACTATGGTCAGTATGGTGGTTCTAGCCAAGGAGGCTCTCAATACTACTCTGGATCGACTACACATGGTTCATATGGGCATCAGGGAGGCCCTTATTATGGCGGATCAAGTGAAAGAGGGTCCTGGGAGAGTGCTCCAATTCCTCATCCAACCTTTGGAGGTCCTTCTTATGGAAATGAATATGGACAAGGAGGTGCATCAAGTGGATATGGTTACAACTATGGGGGTGGACCATATATTGGGGTACATCCTTCAGGCCCAAATGACAAGAAGGATTCAGATTCGGATTCGGATTCCAAGTAAAGTAGTTAAGTAGAGTATGGTATTCTAGTCATCTTATGTTTGTTTTATTGTATGGTTCACTCATTGTAATGTACATAGACAGTAGAGTGCGGCAAATATAGCACAATGCTCTTGATGAGTTGTAATAACGTTTTTGTGATTTTGATAGATATACATTGTATTTTTATATTTTAATAAAGCAATATTTCTGTCACGTAATTTGTAGGATTTAATACCATTGATGTATGACTATGGGTTAATGGGTATTTGTGAAAATGGAAAATGTATTGAACCACTTTCTATAATTTTCTCATTTCAATCATTCAATGTGAATAGGTGAATTGCAAATGCAAAGGATGTCCCAAATATACAATAGAGGTTTGTAGAATAGTGAGAACCACCATTTTAGTTTCATTTGCTATTAGAAATTGAACCCTAAACCCTAGAAGTCCGAAGGCTTTTTTCCATCAAAGACGATTTAGTGATTTTGAATTGCCATTTCAATTACAAAGAACTAGAAAATGTAGGAACAATGTTTTTGGCATGTCGGATTGTACGATTTTGTACTATAGTAATTTATGAATGTGTAGAAGTAATTTCAAAAACTTAACCCACATAGATTGTAAGATATTTGACTATTTGCATTCAAGGTGACTAAAACAAATGATTTTGCTATTTGCTTGACTAGATTTTTGGCTTCTAATTATTGAAACAATAAATATTTCCACTTGTGAGTATGATTTTATAATTTTGTATGTTGAAGACTTGAAGAATTTATATGAGAGCATGAAAATGTAGGAAGAAAAATTCCCCCAAAAGATGTTTAGTTTTTATTCATAAGAAAATTGATAAGTTGAGTATATTCAAGATAGATACTAGAACATTAATAATTTTAAGATAGAATTATCTAAACATGAGAATCTCAACGGTTCGAGTATTTCAAACAAGCAAATGTCATCGGCTATTCCTCTATAATTTTTTTCATTTCCATGATAGATGATTTACTTGATTCTTACTTTGGTTTGAAACTAAAATGTTGAATATTTTACCTATGTTTGACTTAGAGATGTTCAAGAGAAATGAAAATCTCCGATCGTGCAATTCATCTCTTCCGTCCGCCTCGTTTCATGCGTCTGTCGTCGCCGGACAGGCTGTCGCATCCACGCCATCCACACCGTCCGATCAAAGGAGGTCATGACGTCTGTGACAAGCCGGCCGTCGGATCTGGCGGACGCCGATCGTCCTGTTGCTCGGCCGGCCGGCTCGAGGCGAACGGATGACCGTCCGCACGATCGGACGGTTGGCTCTGGGCGGACGGAAGACCGTTCCTGGAATCGGACGGCCATGACAAGGCAGACGGCCATCTCGAGGTGGTCAGAGTGCGGCCGAACGATTGGACGGGTGCGACGAGGTGGACGATTGGATGGCTGCGACGAGGCGGACGATCGGACGGCCGCGACGAGGCAGACGATTGGACGGCCGCGACGAGGCGGACGATCGGACGGCCACAAGGAGGTGGACAAGGACGAGCCGTCCGCCCTGTATAAGAGGGGCGGACGGCCCGTCCGCAATCACTTTTGCCTTGCCCCTTGCGTTTTGCAAGTGTGGAGTGGAGAGCTTGGTGGTTCGTCTTCCATTGGTTCCTCTCTTCGGGAAGGCGGAAGTCTTATTTGGGGGCCCCACTATTGCCATTTTTTGTAGCGAACTTCGAAGTTTTAGTTACAAATTTCAGGTATTCAAAATTTATCACGATGCCAAGATCAAAGAAGGCGGCGAAGGGAAAACAAGTGGTACAAGAGGTGGAAAGTAAGGAAATTCCATCCAATGCATGCAAAGCATTCATGACTGAATGCATTGCAAAATTCTATGAATTGGAAACCACTGTGTCTCTTGACACAAAATATGTAAGATATGGAGAGGAGTGTCCATCCAAATTCAAGGCAGACATGACGCAAAGAATGTTGGATGCCTTATACGTTCCGCAATGGCAACATGAGACGGAGAAGAGGGGTTTCAACAAATGTTTGGAGAACAAGGTGCATGATGCATTGTGGAACGCTGATGTGGTTCTCGGAAAATACGGGAAACAACATCGTACAAATGATGAAGCCTTTGAGCAAGTCATTCTCAAAGCTCAATTGTTTATTGGGCGTTGCACCCCATTTGCGAAGAGGCGTAATAGAAGAGGGTCTTTGGGTTGGTGGACTAGCAATGAGGGTCTTGCTCAATTGGATATGGATAGACGTCATCTTATAGCGCTTTCGGACACCGCACGGGTGATTCCCCAAGATGACTTAATCATGAAGGAAAGATATGCAATGATTCGGAGGGTGAGAATTGAAGGATGTCGAGGGATAGCTCCATCTTGGGAGTTCGCAGCAAAGATATCCAACCACCATGGTACGCAACCTCAGCTTGCAAAGTTGGAACATCAGAATGAATCAATGGCAGTGAGGATTCCACATTCAGGAGTCATACGGTTTGTTGCAGTTCATGCAAGAACAAATGAAGGGTACTCGTATTGGTGGAATGGCGGAACACTTTGGCAAATGTTGAACCTGGATAACGATTATCTAGACAACATACATGTTCGGTTACAGTATTCGAACCCAACAGAGTCCGATGTGACTAAAGCTTTTCATCTCACTCGATTTTGGAAGAAGCACACCGAGCTTGCTTGGGCATTGGTGCATATCATGAATGCGGTACATGTGTCTGGACATCTACACAATGATATTTCTCCAAACAACATCATGTTTCATTTTCCTGATGATGAATCACGTGTCTACATTGAAATTTGCGATTGGGGCATGACTACTGTAGCTACTGAACCAATGAAATCCTTGTATACGTTCACATCTGCAAGTGAAATGAACGAAGCTTTAACAAGGAGGTGGTGGGTGGATCCAAGCATTGCATATTTGCATAGAAGAGATGCAAATGTAGAAATCATTCCACATTTATCACGTGCATCGGAGGAATATGCAATTGGTAAAATAGCTCAAAGGATCAATAAACAATGCATGTCAGAGAACTACAGCAAATTGCAACGGGAAACAAATGCAATGGCCATGTTTAGCCACCACCAATTGGGAATTGTGTTTCACCAATACTTGGACCGGCTTTGTCAAAGAGGTGATGGTTATCAGGGTGGTTTGGCCCACATCATCAATCGGTTCACTAGCCAATTCAATTGGCCTATGCCGGATGAACACTTCCGACATTCATATTAGTAATATAGTGCAAGAGTGCACTATATAGAGTTTTATAAATATTTAATAAATGTAGAACTTTGGATTTATGCATGTAGATTGCTTAGTATATATGCACCCCTAGAGTATGTCAATATATGTGAAATTGGACATACATTTTGAATTTTTCCATGTATTTGAATTGTTTTTGAATGAGTATCAATTTTTGACAAATCAAAAATATCTCTTGTTTGAGTGCAAAGTGCAATATTTCTTCTTGAATGTAGATGGTTATTTAGTTGACAAGCTTGTATGACAAATTGCATGATGTATG
>CAWUCR010000223.1:0-21142 GCA_963920665.1 Straminergon stramineum
GTACTTCTCTTTTTGTGGTTGTTTTAGCTATTTGGCTACTATTTCTTCGATTAGAAACATTCCTATTTGAAATGAGCCTCCCTTGGAACGAACTTTTCACTATTAGTTTGGAAGAATAATTCTAATTAGAAACCAAGCTTATCTACATTTTGCACAAATCCCATCTTGAACTCCTAATTCGATCTGTTGCAGCTCCCAGTCTTACTCCCATTCGGACACCTCACTTCCCAATCAATCTTTGTCTCCAGCTTCGGGCACAACTATAATTTCCAACTTGGATTCTTAATTTCACTCTCAATTTTCTCTATCATGCCATAATGATTTCCTAATTGGATTTCAAATAAATTCTTTCAAAACAACTTGGAATTGATAATTTCATATCACTATACTCCCAAAACTCAGCACCTAATTGGAATTGAACTCGCACACACAGAACACACTAAGTACTCCAAATTAGACTCTAAAATATCAAACAAAGCATAACAAGACTTCCAATTTGGATTGACTCATAAGCATCAACCAATTCCATTAAAATATTCCCAATAAATCTCATACAACCAGTCAAAGCATAATCAGAACCCCAACTTGGAATAAATTAACATTGCTTTCATTAATCAAACATCCCAACTTGGACTTACTTCATAGGCCAGACTTGCTTCCAAATTGGAATTTAACTCCATACATACCATCATACTACAGTCAAACAGAACATAATCCAATTTGGCATTAATAAACAAACACACAGAATACACTCCAAATTGGATTCATTACACAAACTGCTTTCATCTTCATAACTTCCAAAACCATAAAAACTCCATACTCCTCAACCAACTTGATTAAAATTGATTTTCATATATCAATTTGGTGAATAAATCACTGTTATACTCCTCATAAGTTCCAAAAACTATAACCACTAGAGTTTCACAACATCTCAGAACCACATCTTTGAACCACATCTCTCATACTACATTTCTTCAATTTAATGCTCCTTCCAACTCTCCAACTAGGATTTAATACAATTTCTTCACACCACTATTTTTAATTTTAATATCTATGTATTTTTTATTTTTCTTAATTTCTGAAATTGCTAGCTATCTCTTCTAGCTAACACTTGATCCACTTAGTACACATTTCCCACTTGGAAATTAATTACTTCCAACATGAAACTTACTCACATAATTCTCATAAAGCTCCAGCATTAAAAATCTCCAACTTGAACTAAACCAATTTCTCAAACATACATTCAATCACCACACACACACAAGCACACAAACAGAAATTCAAGCACCTGCTTGACATTCTTAACTCACACAACAAAATCAAATACGCAGCACAACTAGGTTGGGACACGACTGGACTCACTCAACAGACGGTAAAGACAAACGACATCAAAATCAGACCAAATAGGATTGACAAAACGGCAGTTACCAAATTGGAAGTGACAACCCAACCACTGGTTAACTACCCAATTGGAACTACAAAGACAACCGCCTTAATACAAACCAAATTCCAAATTGGAATTAACTCACCAACCAGCCAATTGGACTTAACACCCACACTCTTAAAAATCCGACTTGGACAGAACTATCACCCATTTGGATTACAGACCAAAAAATTTGGAACTTGGCTGGACAACCGAACCATTCCAATTAGGAAACCTCCCAACCAAATCAGCACATACATACCCAACATTCATTTACCATCCAAAAACACACCAAATAGAATTCAATCAGCCCAATAAATCACACAATTAAGACACAAAATATGCAAACAACCAATCAAAAACAATAAAAGACACATAAAAATCAACCAAAAATTTATAACAAAAAAATACTAATCGGTATTCTACAACACTTCATAAGGTCAAATCATTATGAAAAAATGTTCAAAATACTTGCAACTCTTTTGATTCATTCTTCAAGGCAAGTTATCTACATGCTTGAAAAAAATTTAGATCATTTGGAATGGTACAACATATAGGAAAAAACTAATAAGTATAAATTAGTAGAGAATGATTCCAAATATTAAACTATTACAAATTTATTTATGGAATTGCCAATCCCAATGGTTGTAATGTTGTAATAAACAATCTACATTGAACATTTTTATTTTTTTTCCAAAAATATTGAAAACTGAATCAAATGAAGGTCTTCAAAGTTTATTTTTCAGTGAAGATTTCATAACTACCCATAAACTACTCACAACTAAAATTCCTCATAACTTTCAATCATAATGTGATGTTTTTCTTGACAATAAATGTTGATTCATAAATTCTAAGATGTTGATCAAGGTGAATGCAAGGGACTACTTTAGAACCTTAGAAACCTTAGAAAATTATATTTCCACCCCCTCTAATGAATATAAATAGGAAGCTATTTGCTTCACGCTTCAAAGAATCATAACTAATTATAGATAACTTAAAATGGCCTTCATTCTTTGACTATCATCTACATGAAATAGTGAGATTAGGTTGCCCCATATTATATAAATATTTACTATCACTCTATAAGAATGCACTACTTTTGAATTAGGTATTTGTTGTAATTGGGACTCATGAACCTTAAAAGTAATGTGAACAAATGGAAATGTATGTAGAAATTTTTGTTGACTTTGATGGCTTCTAAAGTACCTTCCTTAGGGTAAATCAACCTAATTTCACTATTTAGTGTACTAACCTTAAAATGTTAGCACATTATTTGATGTGGGAAACTTTTAAAAATTCTTGCCATTCAACAACATTCATACAACTACTAATACTGAAACAACATACGGTGTGAAAGGTGAGAACCACCATCAATAGCAATTGGAGAGTTCCTTTATCTGGGCAATGAAGTCCATTTTTTAAATATCAAATCAAGTGAAATTGTCAAACTTTACACAAGCCAAGAAATGAAGTATAATTAGCAAGCTTTACTCTTCACTTATGGTACATATATGCCTTTGAAGACCTCTCAAAAATAAAATATTCACCTTTTTCAATGAAAAATAAAAGTTTCAATAGTTAACCTTCAAAATTGTGATAAAAAACTTTAAAATGGTCAAAGAAATTTAATTGCCCATACCAAAATGAGCTTGAATTTTGAATCAACTATATATGGTTGGTTGGGCACTTAGGGTTTAACCCCTAAAGGACCAAAGTGAGTTTTTTGGCAACATAACTTTTTGGGGTAGATACGTGTGACTAGAGATTTCCATATTTTTAGCCCAAACTTTAATAGAAGGTGTGGACAAGGAATATCTTTGATGTGCACTAAATTTCAAGGCATTTGGAAATATGAGTCAAAAGTTGTGACTTAATATGTAGTTTGTTTCTCAACTCGGGCAGTCCAGGCAAATCTGAAAAAATCATTTTTTTCAAAAAAAAATTGAAATTGGTTTTCTAGATTTATATATACATAGAAAGCTTTAAATCATTCCATTTTGATCAATGAGTCAAAAGTTATGAGATCTTTTACTTTGTGGGCAAGTATGGATTCTCTACTCTAAAATAAACTTTGAAGTCCTTTATATAACTCAATTTTCATTGTTTTTTGAAAAAAATAAAAACATTATGTGTATATTGTTTATTACAACATTACAACCATTGGGATTGGCTTTTTTCAATTCCATTAATAAATTGTTAACAATTTAGTATTTTGAATCATTCTCTACATCTTTCTACTTACTATTTTTTTCCTATATGTTGCACAATTCCAAATGATCTGTATGTATCCAACTTGCCTTGAAGAATGAATCTAAAGAAGCACCACCATTTTGGAGATTTTTTCATACAAATGTGACCTTGTAAAGTGCAGCTGCCCATTTTTTCACAAGGCCCCCAAAAGGATTTTTGTCACTTCAAATGCTAATATCTTACAATCTACATGGTAAAATTTTTTGAATTTTTTTCCACATCTTCTCAATCTAGTGTAATACAAGATCCTATGGTTACATGTGTCCAAAAATGATATTTTTCAAAAATTCGGTACTTGTATTAGAAATGGCAGTTTTTGAGGTTTTTGGGTGATAACATAGTCAAGGAACTTTAGGGGTTAATAATGATATTTAGTGTAAATCACACTAATTGATTATTAAATGCTACCAAGTATAGTTTTTACTCTTGATGAATATTTTTGCCAACTATATTTTACAAAGACCCCCCTTCAAAGAATATAGGTATTCTAGTTTGTTTTTTTGCAGTTTGCCATCAATTTGTGCCAAAATAATGGGCCCTGCACCATGCCTTTAAAACATAAATAGTAAAATCTTGAATGAAATTGACAAAAAACTTCAAAATTTTTAAAAATTGGGTGAAATCGTCAAATTGTGGATGAAAACAAAATTATAAATATGTGATATGTGATATTGTGATATTTTCTATCCAATATGTGGATGAATGTTGACATTTGGAACACCACTATAACATCTAATATCACCACTTTGGCACTTAAAAAAAAATGAAGAAAACCTGCCTTAGGTATTCATGTTCTTGGTAGAAATCTTCATCAAAAGTAAAAACTTACAGCATTTCCCCATCAATTAGTGTGGTTACAATTAGTGAACTGCATAATTTATTACCATGGTAATAATCAAAAAAATAATCTCTGCACCATCCTATCCAGAAGTCAGTGCATCTGCAGCATTACTGCAAAGCGACAATTTTTCTTGGTCCTTACAATGGCATTCTGGCTTGGGTCTCACAATAATATTTCTTTAACCCCTAAATGCCCAAGGCACCAGATTTTGGTGTTTCAAAAATTTTGAAGTTAAGTAAAACCCAACCAAATTGCTAATATTAGCAGTTTGTATTTTTGGAGAAATCTTTTTGAAGTCTAGTTTTAGGATCAAGAAGTTGATCTTAAAAATAAAGGATTATCATTTTTCTATTGAAGATTTTGTGCAAGGATGCCCATTGCAATCTTGACTTCCCGTAGTGTTGAGGGCTCTTGAAAATGACCCTCAAATACACTAGATCTTGGAGGCAAAATCACATTAGAAATTCATTTAAAAAAATTGTAGAATAGATTTTGAAAAACTATAAATTGATTGGGGTTGTGCATGCTGGGCCCTATAACCTCATATTTTTTTAGTGATCAACTTCTTAGAGTTGACATGCAAAAAGTAAATTGAAATTTTCACAATTTTTACACCCTCATGATCAAACATTATAATCTTTCAATCTGTAAGTGATATTGTTATGTTTTCTTTTCCTATGTGATCTCTATCATGTCTAGTTTGAATTTGTACGGTTACAATTCAAAAGAAATTGGTACAACTTATGGAAATGTTGACTTTTTGTTCAATTTAGATCAAATTTCAAGGAGCTCCAAACACGCCTTGGGCATTTAGGAGTTAATGAATGCTATGTTTGGGAAACACTTTTAACCAATTTATATGAGGTATGATGATGTATAAGATAACGCAAATCACTCTAATAAAATGAGAAACTCATTTTAACCCCTCAACGCCTAAAGTCCAAACATGTGTAAAAGCTGACTTGCATTTCAAGTCCTATAAGTCTAAATCTCATTGAGGTATGAAAATCTCAACCGTACAATATTGTAGTGTGCATGTTGCAGATGGTGTGAAACAAATTTGGGGTCATTTGACCGTATAGATTGAAAGATTATAATGTTTTAGTGTTGAAAAAAGTTGCTGAAATTTTCTTAAATACACATTTGGAGGTGAAATTCGATTTCTAAACCTACTCAAATGAAAAAAATTTAAACTACAAAGTGATTCAAACCAAAAGACAAACACTTCGGTGAAAAAAAATCTCATTCAATTGACTCATTGTGTCTGCAAAATTGTTTTGAAATGTCAAAAAACAGTGAAAAAAGTAGCAAAAAATCACATCTATGTCTGAACCTCCCTCTACTAAAATGCTTCTCAGTCACTCATAACCTCTCGGATTCATATGAAATTTTAAACTTACAAACAAGACTAGTATGCGCAACTTTTCCAACAAAAATTATTGAAAACGGACCATGTATGAAGAAGTTATAAGCCGCCGAAGTTCATTGTAATGCAAAAATGTCTGGATTTGGAACTTCGAATTGCTCCCAAACATTCAAAACAACTTGGATTGACATGAAAATTTTACCACAATAACTAGGCTTTATTGGGAACAAAACCCAACAATTTTTATTGAAAACGAACATTTGATGAGAAAGATACACCCCCCGAAAGTTGCAGCCATCAGAATGCAGTGAGGTGAACTCAAATTGAACCTGTGAACTTCGAATGGCTCTCAATAACTCAATACATCTTGGATTGATCTGAAAATTTTACCACTGAAACTAGACTAATATGCGCAACTTTCCCAACAAGTTTTTATTGAATTCGGACATTGGATGCAAAAGTTACAGCACTTTGAATTTTACTGCCAGACTATGAGAGGACACTTTTCGTCCCCTCCGGCGGTGAGGGGTTAAAAATCATGAATGATGTTCAATCCTTCCCAACCTAATTTAACCTAAAACATGAGAGCCATCAAAAACTGCAACCTCTTCCACTGGTCATGAAGCAAAACCACAACTATAGATTCAAGTAACTCCACAGAAATGCATGACTAAAATAATACTCCGTAGAACAGATGCCGAATAGCCATACCAGGACACACCAAAATGCTTCTGAAAAGAAAAGAGTGTTCATGACTCTTCTGTAACTGAACTCATTAAAAAATAATTTACAGTTCCCTTTGCCCAACACCCCCACCTACGAAGCCCTGGAGAGCATCGCATAGAAAACCTGATCCTCAAGGACTCTTAAAAATTCAACTCCCAAGACTCTTCTAGGATGAGCTAAAATTTGAATCCTGTCCATCTTTGAGACCGAAAGAGCAGGGAGGGGGAGGGGGCATCTCTTCAACCTGGATTTCCTGAATCATGTCATACCCTTGGGTTCCACAACAATCATAGGAGGCACTAATAACATAAGCAAGTTGAGACTTGACATGATACTGAGAAAATCCTTGGTTCCTACAAATTGCGGTCTTCAAAAAGTTCTGCAAATGCTCTCCTTGGACTGTTTCATTTTGTATGAGCAGCCAGCGCAAGGTGACTTAGGCATGATCATAATGATGAAGCCTGTATAGAAGTACTTTACCAGCACCATTTCCAGCTGCAAAGTAACCTCCACCTGGACTAAAAGCCATCGAATGAACATACTGAAGCGGGGTCTTAGGAGTGGGCCAATTTGAAAACACTGTGTTGGAGGGGACATGAATCAAACGAAGCGCATCTTTTTGCATTCGTGAACTGATGGCCAAGATCTGCGAGTCAGAGTTAAATCTCAAATTATCAATTGAAGTCGTCAGATTCATGAACGCCTTCACTGGTTTCCTTACGCCGCCAAGAAAACTCTCTCGATTGTATAAGTTGACCACACCCATACTTGATCCCGTTGCAAAAAGCTTGCTGTCCGGCGACACCTTCAATGCTGTACTTTTCACACACCCTTCATCTGGCCCTCTGTGAATACACCTTCGAGACCTTAAATCCCAGGTGTAGACTTCACCGTCACTTCCAATGCTAAGCAGCTCTTTCCCATCGGCTGCAAATGAGAGGTTCCTGACACTTCCTGTCATAAACAGTTTTTTGTAAGCTGAATTCTAGAACATGGCTCCTAGAATGTTTTATCACGCCGAGATTGCTAACATGAAAACACTAACACTGTGGATACAAATCAACAGCAGGATTACTATATGTCACAAGTGCAGAGCAAAGCGAATTCCAACTTACCATTCATCTTCAAAGTGCCAATGCATTGCTTTGAACGCAGAGACGCCAAGATGATGTAGCCTTCATTACCAGTGAAGGCAAGAACCTTGCCATCAGGAGACACCTCGAAATTCTCTAAGCTCTTTTCTTCACGACCAACCATGCAATTCACCCTCTCCACCTTGCCAGCTTGGAGGTCGTACACAAAGAAAAAGTTCCGTCTTCCTGCTGCTACTACTCCAGACCCGTCAGGTACAAAGGCGGCATTATGAATCGGAAAATCTTCCAAAAATATGCCTTGTACCTTGGGATTCTTCTTACCATCAATCTGCAAGTGGCAAACAGTCAAATTTCACGGTCAGCTGAGAGCATCAAAATGAATTATAGAAGTTCAGTAATTAGCCATTCCACCAAACCCTAAACCCTGATGTCCGCCCAAAAATCACCTACACAAAGTCGCTCGTAATCCCGAATAGACAAGTTCAGTGCATCACAATCGGAAAGCCATGAATAGACAATTCTCAACCTCACATTCAATAAACCATTACTAAAAAGGCTTCGCTAATAAGAATTTCAAACGGCAAAACACTAAACCTAAAAATCACAGACATTGCAGAATTTGCACCGGACGATAACCAGAACACGAAACGTGAAGATAATAACCTGGAAAAATCTCAACTTCTTGTCGAATCCAGCGGTCATCAACAACTGTCCATTCCTATGAAACTCAACCGACTGCACAACGGCATCCGAGGGCTCGACAACATTGGCGTCCTTCATGCGCGTCACTTCCACCACACCTTGTGGAAGGCGGCCCTTATTCTTCACCACTAATTCGGATTGCTCAAGCAGAATCCCCCGATGGGAAACGTCTTCATCGTACTCCTCTTCGTCATCATCGTTTTCGAGACCAAACCCTAGCCCAAAATCGTCGTCGCCCTCTCGCCTCCGCTTGTTCTTGTTCTTCGTCTTCTGCCAAGGAAGCTCGGCCCATGAAGTTCCAGGGTTCAGCTTCGCATGTTGAGCACGCAACCTGGCGGCGTACTCCACTGCGGGAATGACAGCCTCGTCGGCTGTGGTGCGCAGCTTTCTCAAACGACTGACGCGGGTCACGTCGACGAAAGCGGTGGCGTCGTGCTCATCTTCCCAAACCGGTTTTCGATCCGGCTCCGCCATCGCCCAAGTGGCGTGCACGGCGAGCGCGATACGGCCAGAGGAGGCAAATGTGAGCGATGCCGAGTTCCAAACCAACGCTTGCCAACGCAAGGGCTTAAACCTATAAAAACCTTAAACCCTAAACCCTCCAAAAAACCCAAAGCAACATAGCTCGGTATCAAGCAATCTAACGTACACACGACTTGATCAATTGAATTCGTTCACTAAACCCTAAAATTTCCATATCCACACTAGCAGTACGGAAAAAAGTATTTTTTGGATGAATAGTGCGGAGTAATATAAATGCTTCACCCCATCCAAATATTTTCTTTGGCATGGGAAAAATTGCAATTGAGGGACACACAAGAAATTCTTGCAACATAATTGTATACTTACATTTCACTTTAGATGAACTTTTTCTATACCCCACCAGTTAACTACTAATTTGGTTAAATTTGACATATAGTAAGTATGTTTTTTTAAAAAGTGCCACAAGTCATCTTGTGATTGGTTTAAATCTAAGATAGAAATTCAATTTGAGCACTTTTTTTTTTTTAAATCAACCTTCAAGTACTAACACGAGTGAATTCAACTAGTGAAAGAGTTTGAATAGTGCAAGATTCCCCATACCAATTTGAATAATTTTGGATGGATTTGATTAAATTAATTTGAGCCTTGGGATGAAATTCAGTCGATAGTTGAATGAATGCCAAACAGAAATCATAATATTTGAAATAGAAAAAAAAAATTATTGTGAAAAGTATTCTATTTATCTAAAATATTATAAACTATTGCATTAGAGCGAATTTGCATTATATCCACAATACAATAATTGGATTAATTTGTGTAGAAAGAGCACATAATTAGCATCTATAGAATATTTCTTAGAGGGAAATTAGAGCCATAAAATTATAGTTTAGTCTACACTCATTTTAAAATATTACAATTATTTTTCACTTTGTTAAATTATTACCATACACATGAATAGTATAAATTGGTCCAATGGTATGACCAAAACAACTCATTTCTTATATATACAATACACTTGTAATTGTCATGCATTGCAATATGGTAATTCAAAATTGACTCAAATGTAATTGTCACTCATTGCAATATGGTAACCCAAACTTGACTCAAATGCAAGGTAGACCAATCCAATTTTTTTCACTATCCTATCTTGTCATCCTACTTTTGGTCCTAATTCAGTTCGGAAAAATATCCAAATCCATTCATTTTTTGACAAAATCAATGCATTAATGTAAACAAGGGATATATTGTCAATCCTTTATTGGTTAGTACTTACTAAGTGCCCTTAGATACATGGAAAGGTGGTTTTGGGTTGTTTATAGGATGTTTATGACTACACTCTACAAGCACTTCTATAATTTCAAAGCAAACCACTTCAAAATCCACAAAAATTACAATTTTCATTAAAAAAATAGTTAACCCACTTGGGTTTGATTTGTGAAACACACCTCTTGAAAAATATGTGTCCCTCTTGGAATTGGACCCCAGATATTCACATTCCAAAATAGGGTGGTAATAGGCTTGTCTACCTTATATGAAGGAAGAAAGTATCTTTCTTAGCCATCCTTTGCAAGCCTCAGATTGTAACAAACAGGATGCCTCTAACTTATGCTGCAACCGAATCCACTGGTACGTGCACCTTGACAGTCATTGACAGACTTTCCATTAATTTTGAAGATCTCTGTTTTTCCACGCCACTCTTGGACATGACCTCATTGTCCCCAGTGTGGTGAAATATTTTTAGGTTATGGAGAGAAATTTGAGAAATCACTCAAAAGTGGATCCAATGTGTAACCACACTGCCAACATGAAAAGTATTCTTCTCTCACCATTATTTGATAATCATCATAATAATAATGATAATAATAATGATAATAATAATAATAATAATCATAATAATAATCATAATGCTAACAATGAGTTCCACCTGAATTAGCATGAGTACTTACTGTATGCCTCAATCACCTCAATGTCAGGGTCAAGCCCAGGATAGTGATATAATGGTGAAAACACGGGCATTGTCATACCACTCCTTTCATGATTTACTGGCCAGGAACTCCATGTGATGATGAAAAATCTGGGCTAACTGCAGAACATAATCCCCTCGGATGAGATGCCTTGGAACATAAGATGCAAGTAATCAGACAAACTGCTGTAAGTTCTCCGTTGTGCACTTGAAATTTTCCTTCAGCTGTCAAAAAGGAGAGATCCACTGAAGTCTGAATCTGAGATTCAGGAATTCACCCACAACCCACCCTTGCAAGACCTCATGACATAAGTTAATGACCAAATCCATTGGAAGAAATCAACTCATGGTTCACATGACCAAAAAGTCCACAAAATAATTCAGAAAAGTTACTAGAAGGCTCTAAAGTCCAAACCAAACCTAACATCCTCAACAACCTGGATAATGACACCCAAGGTGACCCAGAATGCACACAATTATCAACGGAGCTCCCTGACAATGTGACAAACTAGTATTGCATGCACTGTACTGTACAAGTCATAATAAAGTAGTTATGGCCATAAGCACAGAAGAGAGTGATGTACAACCCTGTCTCATACTTGTCAACCACCATATCACCAAATTTGAAATCAAATAGGACTTGATCGAAAAGTCCCATCATCAGGTATGGTCAGGGTTCCAGACTGTGATATTAGATTATTTCATAAGAGGAGCCATACCTCTGCAGCCACCAATGAAGATAAAAATAATTGAGCTCAAGCTCAAACCCAACCCATTATGAACCCCTCCAACTTTCAACCAAAAGATTACAAAAATGAATATAACCAGACTCTCGCAAAAAAATCAAACAAAAACTAGCAGAAACCCCTCCCCACGATGTGAAATCCCCTGATTCGAACCATGGTCTTAAGGAAATGTGCCTCTCATCAATGAGGAATTCACAAAATATAACCGACAAGGAACGACACCCTCGCTCTGCAACCCTCCCAGAATCCACACGACGCCCCCCTCAAAGATCCACACCTAGTCATCAAACATACAACCATGCAGAAGAAGACACACTGAACTCGCCCAAAGGAAACATCAACTGCAGTGCGAAGAATGCGCCCGAAGAAACTAGAGACGGAGTGAACTGCAATTGGCAAAAAATAAGAGTACTACACTAAGGGACAACTCTCGTGGCCCGCATTCTATTGGGTGACAACCGTACTGAGAGACCCATTCCAAGAAGTAGGCATCAGTTCTGTCCCATGAATATCACTATAACGCTGCCTCTAGAGGCAGGGTTGCCAAACGTTACATCTACAAAACAGTAAATGTCCATAATAAGCTGCACATGGAAGGAATATTATACTGGCAGTGACCTCCACACCGCTGCTGTCTTAAGTACACCCCCTGCGGGAAAAGGGCGGGCTCCTCCACTAAACCAAGTGACTGGTGAAAAAGGATCACTGAACAGCCCGAGGCCGAAAGAAAATGAAGAAGAAGAAGAAGAAGAAGAAGAAGAAGAAGAAGAAATAGACACAAACCCTACAGATTCATCTACAAACTGTAGCAATTGTTCAAATGTACTGGCCGAACCTTGCTTGCATGCGGGCCAGGGACCTGCTGCAAATCCAGCCAACACCTGGAAATGCACGAGGATAAAAAAACGAAAACGCCGTCATCTTATGATGATGCGAAGCATGCCAGCTTGGGGCTCCGTGAATTGCAAATGCTCCTCCTCCAGCAAGTACCTCTGCACAGCTGCTGGTAACCGAGAGGGAGTCCGAGAACCCTTGGTATGGTGACCTGTGCCCACGCAGATGAACACATGCGCTCGCTGCCTCGTGCTTCGGACGTTGTACCGCAATTGCGCAATCTCACGTTTCAACAACGGGATTGCTTCACCCACGTGCAGGCCGTGTAAGTCGATCAGCTGCGGCTGCCCTGGCGCGCTGTTGCTATTTACAAAACCGTTCGAGTTTCTGCACGGATCAAAACCCACAATCAAATCGAAAGTTCGCCTTCACCATCAAACCCAGGACATACATACATACATACACATAGAAATATCTCAAGTTCAAACAAAAACGGCCAGTGGGGGCCAATGCCATCACTAGCGAGAGAACCCCAGAACCAAAGACCCCAGCACACCGCAAGACGAAGATTCCACGGGGAGGAAAAAGAACCTTTGCCAGAAGATGGCCTCCCCGGCCTTACTGTGGGCAGCTTTCATTTGCTCATTGTGCCACTGGCCCTTCGCACTCAACTCCTTGGCCAGAGCCTTGTTGCCAGTGAGATACGCCTGTCTCGCCTGTTCAACCAATCATGACCCCGAGTCTGAGCGCACCATTTGCCAAAGCATTCCAGAAAACACCAACGTGAACGTTCGGGCATCACACTCAGCAGGTCAAGCCGATCTTTGTAGACTCCCTCGTCGAGATGGGGGGATCCCAAGTTCAAACTCACTAACAATATCAGACTCTGTGCAGGACGCTCTGTGAAACGCTCGACAGAATTCGTCCAAAATCAGACGCAGTCTACCCAAATCGAATGCACTGACGACAAAGAGGGATCGACAGACGGGATACAAATCACTCTGCAACAAGTCAAATACACATCCGACGATAAAAGAGAGTGGGAAGGAGGCGAATGTCTCAGAACTGGGAAACTGGAATGGTCAGCCCAGAACCCATCTCCTTCCGGAACGCTTTCCGAATCTCCCCAGAGCGTACATACCTGATCAAAATACGCATTTCGGACTCGTGCGTGATCCCGAGCTTCTTCTCTCATATCTGCATACATGTTCGCTGCAACGCAAAGGACGCGTCAACAGACTGCTAGAAAGCCTGGAAAAATCTGAAAACAGATGCTTCGTGCATTTCAAGATACGGATACTCGGCAGACAGACTTGGAGGGCGCTCACCAACAGAGTCTCCGGTCTCCAGCCAAGTCGTAGGCGCCTGAACTTCATGCCCATGCAGGTGAAACGGATCCAGCCTTTCACTGGGGGCAACCCTAGATTCGCGTGGATATCCGCCAACGCCGGGACCTTGCGACAGGCCCCGGAGAGAGAGGTCCACTCCGCCATTCCGCTCAAACTGGAGCTGGGCAGCTTGTTGCTTCCTCACAGCCGCAGCAAAATCAGGGACCGGCCTAGACTCTCCCACCGACGCTCGCCCAGACAGTTGTGGCCGGCTCGCGTTCTCAAGCCCTGACAAAGCCGGGAAATCTCGGGACGAAGGAGGCGCGGGTGCAGCTGGCTGCTGAAACTGCCGGACCGAGGCGCCCTCGTTCTGCAACTGCAAACAGGCGCAAGCACCGTACACGGCATTCAAATACAGGCAAACACAAGGAAAAGAAGAACATACCATCATCCTAAACCTTCGCCTAAGCGAGACGCACACCAACAAGGACACACCAACAAATCAGCAAAGCTTCCCAGAAAAGCCCACGGTCTGTACCTGAAAGATGCACGAGTATGGCACACAGCATCCGAATCGATTCAAGCAGAACAGAGAGGCGGTTCAAACTCTACCATTGTCTACACCGGAAAAGAACACACGAGGAGACCCATCCTCCAACTTGGGCTCTGACCAATCCCAATTATGTCAAGTCATTGGAAGCACGACCAGAGTACTAAGCGGGTTGATCCGTACCTCAAGCTCGGAGAGCATATCCATGGTCAGAGCCAAATCACCACCATTCGCGTAGTAAATCTCCGCAAGACTTTCAGACGCAAAACCGGGAAACTCGGTAGCCAAAACAGTCACGGGATCCACCACTTCGCTCAAGTCTTCGGGAAACGTGAGATCGGAGCCGCCCCACTCCGTCAAAGCGCCGACGCTCTCGTTGCCATCACTCCAACCGGGCTGCTGCTGCTGCTGCTGCGGCCTGCTCACACCAGAACCCCGGAGCTCCGGCATGTACGGCCGGGCATAGCCAGTCGAGCTCGAACCCTCGGCACCAACACCGTAACGAGGGCTGTAGGGGGCCGCCCTCACCGAAGCAGTCGAATTCACTCGCTCGTCGTAAACGAAATGATCTCCTGGCACCGCACTTCCGACGCCTCCACCCGACCAGTTGCTGGACCCAGCAGGAGCCTCGACAGACTCTTCGTAGTCTGCTGGTGTGCTCTCCACGAAGTCGCCAAAATCGAAATCAGGCATCAGGTCATCTGGAAGCTGAGAGCGGCAGAACCGGCGATACTCGTCGTCCGAAGCGTTGGAGTTGCTGGAATTGGTCCTATCCAGCCGGGAACCTGCACTCTCTTTCGTCGGAGATTTCTCGGGCTCCCAGTCTTGGGTCGTGGACGGAGATTTCCAGGCGCTCGGGACGAACTCCGCAGCATTCGGATTCAGATGGGTACGGGCAGTAGAGCTGGAGGTGGAGGTGGAGCGAGACAGACTGAATTGGCTAGGCGGAAACACCGCGCTCTGGTGGCTGGTGGTGGGGTGAGGACTCGGATCGACAGATAAGGTGGACATACTGGCAGCAAGACCTTCGTCGGAACCCAAACCATTGCTCGTTGCTCCCATTTTATAAGACGACTCGCGAACCTCTCGACCATTATAACCCATGGCAAACATAACAACCTTCAACCCTAAACGAAGCTTCCGATTCCAGCTCCGCCCTCTGGATCTTAGTTCTCAGCTACACCTTCTTCGAGGTACATAACGCAATCCTTACGCTGACATCCGGAGCTCCTGCAACAACAGAGGAAGCGTGGAAAAAATCAACACGGGGACTCAGAAACTCGACATCGCAAACAGAGCCCGATTCCAACAAGGACTGCGCGTCCCAGCGAGAGCATCCATCCAAAATGGTTCAGGCTAACAAAAACGTTCACAACCAAAACGGGGCATTCGGAGGGCCAATCCAATCCACCCACCAAACATCGGCCACTTATCCAACCAGACCTCGGACTCCCCCAACAAAATCAAAATTCACTCCGAACAACAATTGATCAAGTGGGAACTCCACAGCACGAGACGGAACACTAATACACATCACACTCCAACACTCCAGCTTCACAACAAACGGGAACGCAAACCCCGAAACCATCAGAAACCCTAACACATCCCGCGCGAGCTCACACCTCGAAAATTGGAATCCAAACATCTGCGCGGCAGCTTGCTACTGCCCCTGCCGACCCAGAATCTCTCGACCCCACTCCAACATCAAATGCATCCCATCCTGCCCGGAACCCAAAACACAGCTGCATTCTACGACCCAACAACAAGCTTCGTCTCCAATTCCAAACCCCCACCGCGGAAAACCACGTCTCCTTCGCCGAAATCGAAGATCACACGCATCCCTTCCAAATGCAACCCCCGAACCCACCACCCCAGACGAAACAGAGCTGCGGGGGAGGTCCAGTCGACACCCTAGTGACGACCCCACGGCGGCATTGCTCCATCCCCCGAGGGACAGAATGCGAAGCAACCGAACAGCACTAAGTGACGAACGAGCCCCGAGAGTCGTTTACCTTATCTGCACTTGCGGTCACGCTGCCTCCCTTGCTTGCCTGCCTGCAGGGCTGGCTTGATTGAATCTCGTCCTCCGCTGTACGTCAACCGATCTTGAGAGGGAAGCCCCTCGCCATGACCAAAGGAAAGGCTGTGCGAGGCGAGGCCGATGCGATGATTTGGGGTCAAATTGTTTGGGGATTGGGAGTCTCTCGAAGTGGGGACGACATTGAATTGGCGAGCGATGGCGATGTTGTGTTCAAGGGATGATGATGGTGTGCTCCTCCTCGTCGCCGCTTGCGGCCACACGAACGTACCTCGGACGAAGGGAGAGCAGGCGCCTGTTGCGGGTCGGGAACCGGGGGCTTTCATGAGCGGGGAGAGGAAGGGAACGGGGTTCCCTTCTGTGGGGACGTGGTTCCCCGAGGCGCGGGGGCATCTTTGCAGCCCCACAAGACGAACCCTCACTCGCACTTCCCCTCGTTCTAGGGTGCGGCACGTGGCAGGTGTTGTCGCTCGCTGACTGGACTGACCAGTAACTTCTGGAGTATTCGGGAATGGTTTCATTCACCCCTAAGGACCCAAATCAAGGGACCATTTTTGAGCTGCCCGTTCTCAAATTTTGAGTATTTTTGAAAATTAAAATCCCACCCCCTAAACAAGAGACTACATTATGAATCCAATGGCAATAGTTTCATCAAATTCCAAGTCAAACTCCACCTTGTGCAGTTTTTCCAAATTGAAGTGGTATGAAGTAGTTTATAGCTCTTTCGCCCCCCCCTTCCCATGTACAAAGTTTAGGCTAATCTATTTCCAATCAACTTTATTTATTGTGACACCATAACTCTTTTTCCCTCACCAAGGTCATCTTGCAACTATGTTCAATTTCTTAAATGGTTGGAAAAGGGTTGTAAGCTTCTAGGGTAGCTTACAACTCATTTGGAGGGGGTCAATTTAGGCATGGAATAAAATGTCAACCAACCAATTTGATTCTTGCCCACCTCAAAAAGTTCAAATCTATCATAAAAAGGGCAAATCCAAGGAGTCCAAGGAGAAAACAAATGTACTATCTTTTTTTTTCTTATGAAAACAACTCTAAATTCAATAAACAAGTTGTGCATTGCAAGCTCAAGAATGATTTGAAAAGTGTTTGGAATGATCTGATATTTTACATGTATGTTTTGAACTTTCTTCATCTTTTAGTGATCACAGAAGTCAATTAAAATATTCTCACAAAAATTTGCTTTTTCAAAGTCTACTACCCTATTATTCCATTGACCCAAATAAAACTTCAAACTTAAGTGTTTCCTTAACCCTATATTCGAATAAGCTAAAAGTTTTTTTGAGGTGCTTGCTCCCAATTTTAAAGTGGAGGTCGTATAGTCACATTCTATCCGATCTCGAAAAAAAATTAGCAAAACAATTGCTCAATTTCTTTTCAGTTTTTGCACATCTTGAAAGTACAACTCCAAGGGATAGTAGGGTTAGGTAGCCAACCCATTTCCACCTAGATAAGCAATTATGCATATCTAGAGCATTGGTATTTTGAGTGTAAAAAAATAGATTTTAGATGGATTAGATAATTTTCACAATTTTATTTCCCAAAACAAAATCACCATAAATTTTCAAGGTAAAAATTATGTTCATTCCATATTGATGATATAGGTCACCATGTTTTTACCAAAGGTTGGTTGCAAAATTGAGAGTCATGTGGGCAATCATATTGCACCATACATGATCACTTATTCATCCCTATACATACAAAAATAGACTACCCTATAGAGCCAAATAGGAGGGGATCATGAATGGGTTGGCTACCTTAGATGGACTTAAAAAATGAGTCTACTTTAAAATGGTATGTGAAGATCTAATTTGGCATTCAAGTGCAGAAAATTTACTTTCGAAGCCAAATTTTGAAGGGGCCATGTCTCTTCACACCATTCATAAGATGACTATGTTGCACTTTTGAACAAAATTGATTTAAGTTATGCCAAATGTAGCCTTCACACATGGTACTATAGTGCTTAATTTGGTATGGCAAATCCAACAATTTAGAGCTTTCTCAATTAATATAGTTGAATAGCCTAGAAACCACTTTTTTAACTTCTTATATGATTATGAGTTAGAAGAAGTTTGGACTCCTATCATTAGAACCACATTAAAAAATATACTAAAAGTAAACAAGACATTATATAGAATTAGACTTTAGAGGCATTCTAAATATCAAGTATTGAATGCAAGCTAAAAGACAAATATTGTAAAGGTCTTTGTAAATCATGTTTTAAAAAGAGAATCATTAAAATGAGTATTAGAGTCATTCAAGCAACAAACAATATAATCATTGACTAGTACTCATTAAAACACCATAGTTTATAACTTGGTATTCATCAATAGGTATATTAGCATGTATGTTGTTCAAATTTATGTTTTATAATCTTTAGAGTTATGAATCGAATATTCAATTTTCAAATCATTTGTACAATTATATTGGATTTTTATTTTTCATAATTTTGATACATTAACTTTCTTGAGCCCAAAATATTCACAAATTAGAATACCTCCTATCTAAGGGGTGATATTATGTGAGCTTAGGAGCATGAGCCTAGAAACCTAGAAGACTATAAACCTATATTATGGTCTCTATATTATAAAAATATTCCATGGTAATTGTATAACTATGTTATAGGTACCTATATTATAGGTGTTTATATTGTAAGCATCTTCAATGGTGGTAGGATATATATTTGCACACATGCTCAAGATTCACATGCTTGCATTTTCATACTCACACACTAGCATCATTGCCTCCTATCTGATTGTATATGATCATATTCAATACAACAACATATTTTTAAAATATACTGTTAACTCATTATAATCAAGCCTTTCGTAGCCAACATGTATATAAGTTTTATATTTTTATTAATTAGTAAAATTTTATTTATTTATTTGTAATTTGAAGCCTTAAATTAAAAAGAAATATATTAGATAAAAGAATGAAGATATTTACATCTATAGAAAGCAATACTATCCTAAGATTTTTGAAGTAATTTAGAAATTTCATCAATTGAGAATTATATATTGCCACATTTCCTCCTAAATTTCCAAATATTTATTTTTGGACAAATTTTGGCTCAAAAAATAAGCCTTATTTGTTTATTGCCCTATATGTATATAAAAATTATAATTTTTCTATATTGAATCATTGGTTGGCTTGTGAAGCTATATGATGTACTCATAAGTTAGTCTAATTCATTTGCCACAACCTATATTATCTTGCATTTTGATTATTAGGTTTGTTAGGAAAGTCCTATATAGAGTCTTTGTAATTTTTTTGGCATTAATTATCAAGAGAGTCCTTCAAGTTATGAATAGGGGTGAAGATAAAAGTCTCAACAATGAGCCTTTGCCTCCATCGCTTTCTTCATGCTCTATTACAAATAGGTTTCTATTATGGTCCTTCACAAATGGTACCTTCGCTTACTTTATAAATTGACAAGGGAATTCTTGAGGAAGTTTAGAACTTCAAATAGAGGCCATTGTATCTAACAACTGTAATTCACCTTGCCATTCTATTGAGAATATTTTTGAAAACAATAAACAACAATCATTTGTTATAAATATGTTTTCTAGTCCACAAGCTATTTGCAACCAAAGTTCATTCAAAATACTAGTTCTATATTCAATGTTTGACAGACAAAAAATTTAAACCTCCATACAAAACCATTTCCTCAACTTCACTTCCTTCGTGCTCTATATCTTTTCTTTGTATTACTAGACAAATCTATTGCTTTCAAATAAATACATTCATCCCTCCCTTCAAGATCCTTTTCACTATTGTAAATTGATCAAATCTTGAGCTTGCAATGCACAACTTGTTTATTGAATTTAGAGTTGTTTTCATAAGAAAAAAAAAGATAGTACATTTGTTTTCTCCTTGGACTCCTTGGATTTGCCCTTTTTATGATAGATTTGAACTTTTTGAGGTGGGCAAGAATCAAATTGGTTGGTTGACATTTTATTCCATGCCTAAATTGACCCCCTCCAAATGAGTTGTGCTCATATTATCACATTGGGCCAAGGGCCGCCTTTACATCGTTCAAGGTCGTCTGATCAATTACTTCGTCAGACAGAGAACGAGATTACAGGACGAAGATAAAGAAATAGCAACGAAGCTGTCAATAGAGCTTTGTCTCGCTTTGGGCGTGCTCTGTGTTCTCAACGACCCCAGCATGATCGGAGAGTCGACTTACGACTGCACGGCTATCCTCCTGCAGTGCCTCCAGGAATTACTCTTACGTCTCGAAGAACAAGGAGGTCAGCTTCTGAAGGATAGTTTCCTGGTCAAAACCGCGGTCTTGTGGTGTCTCTTCATTGGTACAATCGCATCTCGAGACCGCCTACAGGGAGCATCGAGCTCTTTCCATGACTGGTTCAGTGATCGATTGGCGTCTCAAATATATACCATGCATTTGATTACGTGGCAAACAGTCAAAGTACGGCTTCTTTTGGTCTTGTACTTCGACGAGATGACGCCGTTCTTGTCCAGGTGGTTTTCGAGAGTTCCAAAACATGAAGATGAGGGACACTAAGAAAATCCGGACTCATTATCAACCATTGAAATGAAAATACCAACCACAGTGGGCTGAGATCATCGAGCCACCCGCAGCGAGGCAAGTATGATACACATCTGCTCTTCACGGAACCTCGAATTGGACAAACTAGCCAGGTATAATATGGGTTGACTGGCTTTGCACTTCGAGTGGCGATCTTCTCAAACCCAACGGAAATCCTTCTACTACAAACACTCCTCATCATCCTTGATACGACGTTCTTATTGAGAT
>CAWUCR010000235.1:0-16127 GCA_963920665.1 Straminergon stramineum
GCCAATGTACACTTGCAAGCACAAACTCAAACAAGGAGCATGAAACCAGCCCTAACAAGGTCTGATTTCAATCATGAGCAATCTCACACTCAAAAATGAACTCCAAACCTCACAAACCAGCCCACAAAAGCTCAAAACAAAAGATGGAATTCAAAGACTTTTTTTTCTTTGTTTGAAAATTTTACTCACACCATATGGTTTGTAGGTGACCAAGAGCCCAAATTCAGTATGCTCCTCCAAGCTCCAAGAACTTCTCCAAATGACTTGAATTTCTCCCTCATGTGCAACGCCAAGTGCGTGGGCCCATAACCTATTGAGTTTTGAATGGAGAAAGGCTTTACTTAGATGGTAGAAGATACCAAGGCCCATGAATGGGCTGAACATAAGCATAAAGCCTTTCACTAGTTATCCACAAACCATGTGGGATAACTAGCAACCTTGGGCTGCCTTTGACTACAAGCAACACCCAATACACTCTAAGTCTAACTATGAGTCTAATCCTACTCCTAGGGCTGAATGTACACTATCTACACTAATATGTACATGATCTTCAACATGCGGATCAGCTTGCTTGCTTGGAGGCCCCCGTCACGGATGGAGATGTGGTGATGACCTTGTTGGAGAGTTTGCCACCGTCCTATGAGTACCTCATCACCGCCTTGGAGACAAGACCCACCAAGGAGCTGACCATGGAGTTTGTGACGGCTCGCTTGATGCATGAGATGTCCAAGCGCAAGGAAAATGAGGCCCAAGGGGAGGGATCAGCCCTTGTCTCAAGACATGGCAAGGGAGGCAACACCAAGGCGTTCAAGGAGACAAGTGTTGAAGATCATGTACATATTAGTGTAGATAGTGTACATTCAGCCCTAGGAGTAGGATTAGACTCATAGTTAGACTTAGAGTCTATTGGGTGTTGCTTGTAGTCAAAGGCAGCCCAAGGTTGCTAGTTATCCCACATGGTTTGTGGATAACTAGTGAAAGGCTTTATGCTTATGTTCAGCCCACACATAGGCCTTGGTATCTTCTACCATCTAAGTAAAGCCTTTCTCCATTCAAAACTCAATAGGTTATGGGCCCACGCACTTGGCGTTGCACATAAGGGAGAAATTCAAGTCATTTGGAGAAGTTCTTGGAGCTTGGAGGAGCATACTGAATTTGGGCTCTTGGTCACCTACAAACCATATGGTGTGAGTAAAATTTTCAAAACAAAGAAAAAAAGTCTTTGAATTCCATCTTTTGTTTTGAGCTTTTGTGGGCTGGTTTGTGAGGTTTGGAGTTCATTTTTGAGTGTGAGATTGCTCATGATTGAAATCAGACCTAATTAGGGCTGGTTTCATGCTCCTTGTTTGAGTTTGTGCTTGCAAGTGTACATTGGCAGCCCATTGGGGCTGATTGTGCACTTGGGTACATTGGTGATTGTCATTTTGGCAATTGCAATCTTGTGAGAGTCCTTGGTGAGGCTTGGGAGCATTTGTGGGTTGCATTAGGCGTTTCCATGCATTGAGGGCTGAGTGGTGCCCTTGTGAGTGAGTGAGACGAAATTGTGATCCTAAGAGGGCTGATTTGTGCCCTTGTGAGTGTGTGAGACCAAGTAGAGGACTTTGTGAAGCCAAAGGGCTGGTTTGTGCCCTTCTGAGTGTGTGAGACCTAATAGTGGACATTGTGAACTCAAGAGGGCTGATTTGTGTCATTGAGAGAGAGTGACACCCAATTGGGGTTCTTGAGTGACTTGGTGAGCCAAGTAGGGCTGGTTGAAGCCATTGTAGTCCATGACGTGCTCATTGTGAGTGGGAGCTTCAATCTAGGGCTGATTAGAAGTTCTTGTTATCTTTGGAGTGTGGAGTATCCAATTGGTGAGGAGAATTGTGAGTTTCCTTGTGTTTTTGAAGTACCACCAGCCCATGACGAGCATGTGGTGGTTGTGAGCTTCATTAGGGTCTGATTTGGTGTGGAGAGGAAGTCTTGTGTTTGTGAGGAGTGGTGTGGCGTTCTTAGGGTTGCAAGGTGCTTGTGAGGGCTGATTGGTCCCATTTCAGCCCAATTCGCCCCAAGGGAGTGTTTGAGGGCTGAATTCAGATTGGAGACCTTGTGGGTGCTGCCAACAAGTGGGAGCTGATTCAACATGGCCTCAAGTGGAGGAGAGGGCGTTCGGATCATTGACAAGTTCAATGGGGAGAATTTTGGGATGTGGAAGTTCAAGATGGAGATGATTCTTGCGGAGAAGGATTTGTGGGAGGTGGTGGATGGGAGTGAGGAGCCTCCAAGTCAAGATGCTGATTTGAAGACCAAGAAGGCGTTTGAGAGGAAGGAGAAGAAGGCCTTTGCTCTCATAGCCATCAATCTTGTGGACCGGCAAATTGCTCACATCTATTGAGAAAGAGAACAAAAGAATGTATTTCAATGAAGAGGAACACAAACAAGTGTGAGAAAGGGATATTCAACCCATGCTAGGGGTTGCCTTCTTATACTACTCTACTACCTAGTGCCATGACTAACCATATGGGATAATTGTCTAAGAGGTATGCCCCTCTCTATAGGCACCACTTAAAGGACTTCCCCTCTCTAATATCTCATTGCTTTTACTACAAACAACACATAACTAAGGTTAGCCCATACTTAAGACCTACTTCAAACAACCTATGACATCCTACTCACTTCCTTCAACACTCCCACTTTGTTTGTTGTTAAACAATGTCAAGCCCATCTCCTTGCGTAGAACTTCATGTCGTGGCTTGGCTAGGGCCTTTGTAAGCACATCCGCCACCATGTGCTCCGTAGAAATGTACTTCATCTCAATCACCTCCACTTCAACCTTCTCACGAATGAAATGGTGTTGAATGTCGATGTGTTTGCTCCGAGAATGATGGATTGGATTCTTCATCAAGGCAATGGCACCTTGATTGTCACACATGATGAGTGTTGCCTTCTTTTGCTCCAATCCAACATCACTCATAAGTTGTCTTAGCCAAATGGCCTCCCTTGTGCATTGGCTAATGGCCATGTACTCCGCCTCGGTGGTAGACAATGCAATCGTGGGTTGTTTCTTTGAATTCCATGAAATGGCACCACCTCCAAGCATAAACACGTAGCCTGTTGTGGACCTCCTATCGGTTGCATCTCCAGCCCAATCTGCATCACAAAAGCCCACCAATGCAAGGCTCTTGCCTCCAAGTACCAACTTGGCATCCAAAGAACCTTGAAGGTATCGCATGACCCTCTTGACCGCTGCCCAATGCTTTGGGCCACATTTGGCCATGTGTTGGCTCACTACACTCATTGCAAATGCAAGGTCAGGCCTTGTAGCCACCATCACATACATCAAGCTCCCCACTTCAGCTTTATATGGCACATCTTGCATTTCCGCCTTCACACCTTCATACTCTTCATCCGTTAGCTTGGGCATCTTTTCCTTCACATCAAGAGGTGTGCCAACGGATTTGCACCCCTCCATGTTGAAGCGCTTCAACACTCCCTCGATGTACTTGCTTTGGCTCATGGTGATGGTGCGTGTCGCCCTTTGCCTTGTAAACTCCACACCAAGGCAATAGTGTAGCTCTCCAAGGTCGCTCATATCATATTGACTCTTCAACATAGCCTTCACTTCGACCATCTTGTCAATGGTGTTGGTCATGATAATCAAGTCATCCACATAAACGACAACAATCACCAAATATGCACTTGTTTGCTTGATGTAGAGAGAGTGGTCGGCATGACTCCTCGTGTAGCCCTCCCTTGCAAACAATGCATCCACATCCATATACCATACTCTTCCTGATTGCCTCAACCCATAGATGGCCTTCTTGAGCTTACACTTGAGATGTTCACGACCCTTTTGAACAAAAACCCTTGGGCTGGTCCATATAGATCACCTCCTCAAGCCAAGGATTGAGAAACGCCGTGATAACATCCATTTGGTGCATCTCCAAGTCCATAGCTGCCCCAATCGCTGCCATGCATCGAATGGTGCAAAATTTGGCGACGGGAGCAAAGGTCTCATTGAAGTCCACCCCTTCAACTTGAGAATACCCCTTGGCTACCAATCTTGCCTTGTAGCGCACAATGTTGCCCGATGCATCTCTCTTAGTACAAAACACCCACTTGCATCCAACACTTGTACGATCATGAGGAAGGGGAGAGAGTTCCCATGTACCTTTGGCCGTTAGTGAGGCATACTCCTCTTGCATGGCTTTCTCCCACTTGCTTGCATCCGTGCTCTTCATGGCTTCCTCCATGTTGCGTGGATCATTTTCGTGAGCCAAATTGGCATGCTCCACTTGCTCTTGTGGCAAGATGTGATTTTTCCACCATTCTCCAAGCGGCCTCCGCTCCCTTGTAGGATATCTTGGCTCCTTGGAAGCATCTCCCTCCTCATCTTCACTTGGGGAGGAGCTCGTAGATGGACTTGTCTTTTCCTTGGGTGTTGGTGGTGTCTCATCAAGATCCTCTTCATCCTTGAGCAAAACCTCCATGCTTGGAGATTTGTCCACCTCATGCGTGGCATCCTTGTTGCTCCCACTTGGACTCATCTCCACAGCATCGCTTACTCCTTGCTTGTTTTCCATGAAAGTGACATCTCGACTCTTGATGATCTTCTTGGTCTCCAAACACATCAACCTATATGCCTTGGAGTCCTCACAATAGCCCAACAACAAGCACTTGATGCCCTTGGCATCAAGCTTGGAGCGCTTGGGACTCAAATCCAAGGCATATGCAATGCATCCAAAGATGCGCATGTGACCAATGTTGGGCCTTCTTCCACTCCATGCTTCTTGTGGCGTCATGGATGCAACTGCACTGGTGGGGCAACGATTGCGTGTATAGGCTGCATTGGATACGGCCTCCGCCCAAAGATCATACTTAAGGTCTTGAGCATGCAACATGGCACGAGCCATCTCCACAAGTGTGCGATTGGCACGCTCCGCCACACCATTTTGTTGTGGAGTATAAGGAGTCGAAGTTTGGTGTTGAATGCCATGCTGCCTCATAAAAGCCTCAAAGGCCTTGGACATGTATTCCCCTCCATTGTCCGACCTCAATACCTTCACCTTTTGCCCCGATTCATTCTCCACAAGTGCCTTCCATACCTTGAACCTATCAAACACCTCACTCTTGCACTTGAGCATGAACACCCACACCTTCCTTGAAAAATCATCAATGAAGGTCAAGAAATACCTTGCACCACCCATGGAAGGGGTCTTCATTGGGCCACACACATCGGAGTGCACAATCTCCAACACCTTGGTTGCCCTCGTTGCTCCATCGCTTGGAAACGGTTGCCTCGCTTGCTTGCCTTCAATGCAAGCCTCACAATTGAGATCACAAGAGCCCTTCTCCACTTGCATGCCACCCACCATGCTTTGAAGGCGCTTGACACTCTTCTCATTAAGGTGGCCCAATCTCTTGTGCCATAACTCCAAAGAGTGTTGATGGAGTGGTCCTTGGGCCAAACACGCCATGCTTGTGCCGTTCACCACTTTGAACTTCAATTGGTACAAGTTGCCCTCTCTTGATGCCGTGACAATTGTCCCTCCATTGGGTGCCCCTAAAATGCAACCCTTGTTGTTGAATTGCACCTTCAAATCTTGTGACACCAACTTGCTCACCGAGAGCAAATTGGCATGCAACTTGGGCACATGCAACACATCTTGGATGTGAATTGTCCTCAATTGGCCCTTCACCTCCACCTCCACTACAATGCAACCTATGCCAATTGCATCCACCACGCCATTGTCCCCCAAATACACCTTGCGGTTGCTAATAGATTGATAAGTGAGAAATGCTTGCCTATGTGGGGTCATGTGTTGTGTTGCACCCGAGTCGATGATCCACTTGAACATGTTGGTGTTGTCATACCCATCATTGGCAGCAAGCGCAAACTCCTCCTCCACACTTGCCTTGTTTGCACTCTCCTTCTTGGGTTGCTTACAAAACCTTGCAAGGTGGCCGGGCTTACCACAATTGTAGCACGTGCGTGTCTCCTTGCGTGGTTGTGAGCTCCCCCCTTGGCCATTTCGTAAGTAGAGTGCTGCCCCTCCTTCTTGGGTCTCATTCTCCTTCCTCTTGGCCATCTCATGCATCAATCTTGCAGTGATAAAGTCAAGAGTGAGCTCTAACATGGGTCTTGTCTCCAATGCCGTGATGAGATATATTGAGTTTTGAATGGAGAAAGGCTTTACTTAGATGGTAGAAGATACCAAGGCCCATGTGTGGGCTGAACATAAGCATAAAGCCCTTCACTAGTTATCCAGAAACCATGTGGGATAACTAGCAACCTTGGGCTGCCTTTGACTACAAGCAACACCCAATAGACTCTAAGTCGAACTAAGAGTCTAATCCTACTCCTAGGGCTGAATGTACACTATCTACATGATTATGTACATGATCTTCAACACTCCCACTTTGTGAGTGGTCAAAGGCACGAAGGCCCATCTTCTCAATCAAGCTAAGGTGTTGGGGCTTCCCAAGAGCCTTGGTCAGCACATCAGCAACCATAGATTGAGTAGGCACATACTTGAGCTCAATCACCTCAGCCTCCACTCTTTCACGAATGAAATGGTGTTGCACATCAATGTGCTTGGTCCGAGAGTGGTGGGTGGGATTCTTGGCCAAAGCAATGGCACCTTGGTTGTCACACAAAATGCGTGTGCTCCCCCCTTGCACAAGGCCAACATCAGCCAAGAGCTGCCTTAGCCAAATGGCCTCCTTGGTGCAATGGCTCATGGCCATGTACTCCGCTTCCGTTGTAGAAAGAGCTATGGTGGGCTGCCTCTTGGAATTCCATGAAATGGCACCCACTCCAAGCATAAACACATAGCCGGTGGTGGATCTTCTATCCCCCTCATCACCCGCCCAATCCGCATCACAATACCCATGCAAACTCACTTCAGCACCTCCTAGTTGCAACTCCAAGCCAAGTGTGCCTTGAAGGTACCTCATCACCCTCTTCACCGCAGCCCAATGCTTAGGGCCATACTTGGACATGTGTTGACTCACAACACTCACCGGGAAGGCCAAATCAGGCCTTGTAGCCACCATGGCATACATCAAACAACCAACCGCTGCCTTGTAAGGCACACCTTGCATTTCAGCCTTCACCTCCTCAAAATCAGCATCCGTGAGCTTGGGCAACTTCTCATGAGTGTCAAGGGGTGTACCTATGGCTTTGCACTCCTCCATGTTGAACCTCTTCAAGATCTCCTCAAGGTACTTGTGTTGGCTCATGGTGATGGTGCGGGCAGCCCTATCCCTCTTGAACTCCACTCCAAGGCAATACCTCAACTCTCCAAGATCCGTCATCTCATACTCCTTGTGAAGCATAGCCTTCACTTCAAGCATCTTGGTCATGTCACTTGCAAGGAGGATCAAATCATCCACATAGAGGATCACAATCACCAAATGCTCACTACTTTGCATGGTGTACAAAGAGTGATCAGCATTTCCTCTTTGGAAGCCCTTCCTTGCAAACATGCCATCAATATCTCTATACCACGCCCTCCCGGATTGCTTCAGCCCGGGGAGGGCCTTCTTCAACTTGCATTTGAGATGCTCTTGCCCTTCTTGCACAAAGCCTTGGGGCTGATCCATGTAGATGACCTCCTCAAGCTTGGGGTTGAGAAAAGCCGTCTTGACGTCCATTTGGTGCATCTCCAAGTCCATGGCTGCCCCTAGAGCCACAATGCACCTAATGGTGCTAAACTTAGCAACGGGGGCAAAGGTCTCATTGAAGTCCACCCCCTCCACTTGGGAGAACCCCTTTGCAACCAGCCTTGCCTTGTACCTCACAATGTGCCCCAAAGCATCCCTCTTGGTGGAGAAAACCCACTTGCAACCCACACTTGACCTCTTGGGAGGGAGGGCAGCAAGTTCCCATGTGCCCTTGGCAATGAGGGCCTTGTACTCCTCTTGCATGGCTGCCTCCCACTTGCTTGCATCCTCACAACGCAACACCTCTCCAAGTGTGGATGGATCTCCAAGGAAAGCCACATTGGCTTGTTCTTCTTGTTGTGGGGGAAGAATGTGATTCAGCCACCAATCTCCAAGCGGCTTGCGGGTCCTTGTTGGATAACGAGGCTCCTCTTGCTCTTCCAAGGGCTGATCATGCTCTTGCACCTTGGGTGAAGTGCTTGGAGAAGGGGCAGCTGGTTTCTTCACCTTGGGTGTGGCCACCTTCTTCTTGGGCTCCACCAAGTCTCCATCTTCCTCCTCTTCCTCTCCTTCCTCTTCCATGTCCACTCTTGGAGTTGTGCCCACCATTTGGGCTGGTCCTCCACTACTCCCACTTGGGCTCATCTCCAAGAGCTTGGGATCAGCTCCTTCCTCCTCCAAGAAGGTCACATCACGACACTTGATGATGGCCTTGGTCTCCACACACATCAGCCTATAAGCCTTGGTTCCCTCACAATAGCCAAGGAAAAGACACTTGGTGCCCTTGGCATCCAACTTGGTCCTCTTGGCACTTGGCACCAAGGCATAGGCAATGCACCCAAAGGTGCGCATGTGAGACACATGAGGTCTGATTCCACTCCAAGCTTCTTGGGGGGTCTTGCTTGTCAAAGCTTGTGTAGGGCACCGGTTCCTTGTATACACCGCATTGGACACGGCCTCCCCCCAAAGCTCATACTTCAGCCCTTGGCCATGAATCATGGACCTAGCCATCTCCACAATGGTTCGATTCGCACGCTCCGCTACGCCGTTTTGTTGAGGAGTGTAAGGTGCTGATGTGTGGTGCTCAATGCCATGAGCCTTCAAGAAGGCCTCAAAGGCCTTGGACACATACTCTCCTCCATTATCGGATCGCAGCACCTTCACCTTGCAATCAGATTGGGCCTCCACAAGGGCCTTCCAAGTCTCAAAACGCCCAAACACTTCACTCTTGCACTTCAGCATGTACACCCAAATCTTGCGTGAGAAATCATCAATGAAAGTCACAAAATACCTTGCTCCTCCTATGGATGGTGTCTTCATTGGCCCACACACATCTGAATGGACAAGCTCCAAGGGCTTGCTGGCCCTTGTGGCCCTATCCTTGGGGAAGGGCTGCCTTGCTTGTTTCCCCTCTATGCACCCCTTGCACACCAACGAACTCCAATCATGCTTGCAAGAAGAGAGGTTCAGCCCCTTCACAATGTGTTGGAGGCTCTTCATGCTCTTCCCATTCAAGTGCCCAAGCCTCCTATGCCAAAGCCCCACAAGGTCTTCATGAGCTGATCCTTGGGCCACACAAGCCATGGAAGTGCCATTCACCTTGGTGAAGTGGAGGTGGTACAAATTGCCCTCACGAGGGGCTGATGCAATCAAAACACCACTAGGAGACCTCACCACACACCCCACCATGTTGAAGTGCACCTTCAAACCTCCCAAAGACAATTGGCTCACGGAAATCAGATTTGCATGCAACTTAGGGACATGGAGGGCCTTTTGGATCTGAATCCTCTTGGTCTTCCCCTCCACTTGCACCTCCACAAGAATCTCCCCCATGCCAAGGGCCTCCACCATGCCATTGTCTCCCAAATGAATCCTCTTCCCCACAATGGGCTGATAGGTGTGGAAGGCATCTCTATGGCTGGTCATGTGTTGAGTGGCCCCCGAATCCACAATCCAAGTGAACATGTTGGCCTTCTCCCCTCCTCCATAGGTGGCAAAGGCAAAGTCCTCTTCATCCTCCACTTGGCAAGCTTGGTGTGCACTCCCCTTGTCTTTGGCTTGGCTGCCCTTGCAATGCTTAGCAATGTGGCCTGATTTGCCACAATTGAAGCACGTCCTTGTCTCCTTGAACGCCTTGGTGTTGCCTCCCTTGCCATGTCTTGATACAAGGGCTGATCCCTCCCCTTGGGGCTCATTTTCCTTGCGCTTGGTCATCTCATGCATCAAGCGAGCCGTCACAAACTCCATGGTCAGCTCCTTGGTGGGTCTTGTCTCCAAGGCGGTGATGAGGTACTCATAGGAGGGTGGCAAACTCTCCAACAAGGTCATCACCACATCTCCATCCGTGACGGGGGCCTCCAAGCAAGCAAGCTGATCCGCAAGGGCCTTGATCTTATTGACATGATCCAAGATGTCATCCTCCTCTTGCATCTTCATAGTGAAGAACTTGCGCCTTAGAAAGAGAATGTTGGAGAGGCTCTTGGTCTCATGGATGTTGCAAAGGGTGGTCCATGCTTGGGCTGGTCCTTTGCAATGGCGGATGTGAGCAATTTGCCGGTCCACAAGATTGATGGCTATGAGAGCAAAGGCCTTCTTCTCCTTCCTCTCAAACGCCTTCATGGTCTTCAAATCAGCATCTTCACTTGGAGGCTCCTCACTCCCATCCACCACCTCCCACAAATCCTTCTCCGCAAGAATCATCTCCATCTTGAACTTCCACATCCCAAAATTCTCCCCATTGAACTTGTCAATGATCCGGACGCCCTCTCCTCCACTTGAGGCCATGTTGAATCAGCTCCCACTTCTTGGCAGCACCCACAAGGTCTCCAATCTGAATTCAGCCCCCCCAAAACTCCCTTGGGGCGAATTGGGCTGAAATGGGACCAATCAGCCCTCACAAGCACCTTGCAACCCTAAGAACGCCACACCACACCTCACAAGCACAAGACTTCCTCTCCACACCAAATCAGACCCTAATGAAGCTCACAACCACCACATGCTCGTCATGGGCTGGTTCTACTTCAAAATCACAATTCTCCTCACAATTCTCCTCACAAATTGGATCCTCCACACTCCAAAGATCTCAAAGCTTGCAATCAGCCCTAGATTGAAGCTCCCACTCACAATGAGCACCTCATGGACTACAATGGGCTCAACCAGCCCTACTTGGCTCACCAAGTCACTCAAGAACCCCAATTGGGTGTCACTCTCTCTCAATGACACAAATCAGCCCTCTTGAGTTCACAATGTCCACTATTAGGTCTCACACACTCACAAGGGCACAAACCAGCCCTTTGGCTTCACAAAGTCCTCTACTTGGTCTCACACACTCACAAGGGCACAAATCAGCCCTCTTAGGATCACAATTTCGTCTCACTCACTCACAAGGGCACCACTCAGCCCTCAATGCATGGAAACGCCTAATGCAACCCACAAATGCTCCCAAGCCTCACCAAGGACTCTCACAAGATTGCAATTGCCAAAATGACAATCACCAATGTACCCAAGTGCACAATCAGCCCCAATGGGCTGCCAATGTACACTTGCAAGCACAAACTCAAACAAGGAGCATGAAACCAGCCCTAACAAGGTCTGATTTCAATCATGAGCAATCTCACACTCAAAAATGAACTCCAAACCTCACAAACCAGCCCACAAAAGCTCAAAACAAAAGATGGAATTCAAAGACTTTTTTTCTTTGTTTTGAAAATTTTACTCACACCATATGGTTTGTAGGTGACCAAGAGCCCAAATTCAGTATGCTCCTCCAAGCTCCAAGAACTTCTCCAAATGACTTGAATTTCTCCCTCATGTGCAACGCCAAGTGCGTGGGCCCATAACCTATTGAGTTTTGAATGGAGAAAGGCTTTACTTAGATGGTAGAAGATACCAAGGCCCATGTGTGGGCTGAACATAAGCATAAAGCCCTTCACTAGTTATCCAGAAACCATGTGGGATAACTAGCAACCTTGGGCTGCCTTTGACTACAAGCAACACCCAATAGACTCTAAGTCGAACTAAGAGTCTAATCCTACTCCTAGGGCTGAATGTACACTATCTACATGATTATGTACATGATCTTCAACAAGATACTCATAAGAAGGTGGCAAGCTCTCAAGCAAAGTCATAACCATGTCTCCATCCGTGACGGGCACCTCCAAACAAGCCAATTGGTCCGCAAGAGCCTTCACTTTGTTGATGTGGTCCAGCATGTCTTCGTTCTCTTGCATCTTGCATGTGAAGAACTTGCGTCGAATGAATAACATGTTGGATAAACTCTTTGTTTCATGGATGTTGCACAATACCTTCCATGCTTCCGCCGGTCCCTTGCATGCTCGAACATGTGCAAGTTGCCTATCCACAAGATTGCAAGCAATCATGGAAAAGGCCTTCTTGACCCTCCTCTCATAGGATTTCTTGACTTTGGCATCGGCATCAGTTGGGGGTGGTTCCTCGGTGTCCTCCACAATCTCCCACAAGTCCTTCTCCGCTAAGATCATCTCCATCTTGAACTTCCATAGACCAAAGTTCTCTCCATTGAACTTGTCAATGACCCTCACGTTGTCTCCATCACTAGTGGCCATGTTGGATGACTCCTCCTCCAATATAAGCCCAAGTGATTCTAATCACTCCAATCTAATCTCCAAATGCCCAAGCAACCCTCTTGTGGTTTCACTATGTCCAATAAGGCCCCAAATCACACTAATAAGACCCTTTATGGTCCTAATCTCTCAATTCAGACCCCAAGTAGTCTAAATCTCTCGAATGCACACTCTATTGGACTAATACTCTCAAATCAAACCTCAAGTGATGCAAATCTCTCAAATCAGACCTCAAGTGATGCCAATCTTCGCAATGCACACTCTATTGGACTAATACTCCCAAATCAGACCTCAAGTGATGCAAATCTCTCCAATGCACACTCTATTGGACTAATACTCTCAATTCATACCCCAAGTGATTCGAATCACTCCAATGCACACTCTATTGGACTAATACTTTCGAATCAGACCTCAAGTGATGCAAATCTCTCCACTGCGCACTGAAATGCTCCAAATCTCTCAAATGAAGCCCCAGATGCACAAATCAACACCTATAGCAGACTAGGTCAAATCCTAGCTTCCAACTAAGGCTCTAAGACGCTAAATCAACCCCCAATGAGCACAAATGATATCAAACCAAGAAAATACCTCACTAAAAAGTAAAAGTCTTGAATACAAATGCTCCAAACGACCCCAAACTCCACTTGCTCCAATAGTCCTCCACCAACACACCTTGCAATGAGATCAAATCTCTACTAGCAACTCACATGAGTGGGCCCATAACCTATTGAGAAAGAGAACAAAAGAATGTATTTCAATGAAGAGGAACACAAACAAGTGTGAGAAAGGGATATTCAACCCATGCTAGGGGTTGCCTTCTTATACTACTCTACTACCTAGTGCCATGACTAACCATATGGGATAATTGTCTAAGAGGTATGCCCCTCTCTATAGGCACCACTTAAAGGACTTCCCCTCTCTAATATCTCATTGCTTTTACTACAAACAACACATAACTAAGGTTAGCCCATACTTAAGACCAACTTCAAACAACCTATGACATCCTACTCACTTCCTTCAACAACATCCGCCATTGCAAAGGACCACCCCAAGCATGGACCACCCTTTGCAACATCCATGAGACCAAGAGCCTCTCCAACATTCTCTTTCTAAGGCGGAAGTTCTTCACCATGAAGATGCAAGAGGAGGATGACATCTTGGATCATGTCAACAAGATCAAGGCCCTTGCGGATCAGCTTGTTTGCTTGGAGGCCCCCGTCACGGATGGAGATGTGGTGATGACCTTGTTGGAGAGTTTGCCACCCTCCTATGAGTACCTCATCACCGCCTTGGAGACAAGACCCACCAAGGAGCTGACCATGGAGTTTGTGACGGCTCGCTTGATGCATGAGATGACCAAGCGCAAGGAAAATGAGGCCCAAGGGGAGGGATCAGCCCTTGTATCAAGACATGGCAAGGGAGGCAACACCAAGGCGTTCAAGGAGACAAGGACGTGCTTCAATTGTGGCAAATCAGGCCACATTGCTAAGCATTATTAAGTTTTGAATGGAGAAAGGCTTTACTTAGATGGTAGAAGATACCAAGGCCCATGTGTGGGCTGAACATAAGCATAAAGCCTTTCACTAGTTATCCACAAACCATGTGGGATAACTAGCAACCTTGGGCTGCCTTTGACTACAAGCAACACCCAATAGACTCGAAGTCTAACTAAGAGTCTAATCCTACTCCTAGGGCTGAATGTACACTATCTACACTAATATGTACATGATCTTCAACACTCCCACTTTGAGAGTGGTCAAAGGCACGAAGGCCCATCTTCTCAATCAAGGTAAGGTGTTGGGGCTTCCCAAGAGCCTTGGTCAGCACATCAGCAACCATAGATTGAGTAGGCACATACTTGAGCTCAATCACCTCAGCCTCCACTCTTTCACGAATGAAATGGTGTTGCACATCAATGTGCTTGGTCCGAGAGTGGTGGGTGGGATTCTTGGCCAAAGCAATGGCACCTTGGTTGTCACACAAAATTTGTGTGCTCCCCCCTTGCACAAGGCCAACATCAGCCAAGAGCTGCCTTAGCCAAATGGCCTCCTTGGTGCAATGGCTCATGGCCATGTACTCCGCCTCCGTTGTAGAAAGAGCTATGGTGGGCTGCCTCTTGGAATTCCATGAAATGGCACCCACTCCAAGCATAAACACATAGCCGGTGGTGGATCTTCGATCCCCCTCATCACCCGCCCAATCCGCATCACAATATCCATGCAAACTCACTTCAGCACCTCCTAGTTGCAACTCCAAGCCAAGTGTGCCTTGAAGGTACCTCATCACCCTCTTGACCGCAGCCCAATGCTTAGGGCCATACTTGGACATGTGTTGACTCACAACACTCACCGGGAAGGCCAAATCAGGCCTTGTGGCCACCATGGCATACATCAAGCAACCAACCGCTGCCTTGTAAGGCACACCTTGCATTTCAGCCTTCACCTCCTCAAAATCAGCATCCGTGAGCTTGGGCAACTTCTCATGAGTGTCAAGGGGTGTACCTATGGCTTTGCACTCCTCCATGTTGAACCTCTTCAAGATCTCCTCAAGGTACTTGTGTTGGCTCATGGTGATGGTGCGGGCAGCCCTATCCCTCTTGAACTCCACTCCAAGGCAATACCTCAACTCTCCAAGATCCGTCATCTCATACTCCTTGTGAAGCATGGCCTTCACTTCAAGCATCTTGGTCATGTCACTTGCAAGGAGGATCAGATCATCCACATAGAGGATCACAATCACCAAATGCTCACTACTTTGCATGGTGTACAAAGAGTGATCAGCATTTCCTCTTTGGAAGCCCTTCCTTGCAAACATGCCATCAATATCCCTATACCACGCCCTCCCGGATTGCTTTAGCCCGGGGAGGGCCTTCTTCAACTTGCATTTGAGATGCTCTTGCCCCTCTTGCACATGTTGAAGGAAGTGAGTAGGATGTCATAGGTTGTTTGAAGTAGGTCTTAGGTATGGGCTAACCTTAGTTATGTGTTGTTTGTAGTAAAAGCAATGAGATATTAGAGAGGGGAAGTCCTTTAAGTGGTGCCTATAGAGAGGGGCATACCTCTTAGACAATTATCCCATATGGTTAGTCATGGCACTAGGTAGTAGAGTAGTATAAGAAGGCAACCCCTAGCATGGGTTGAATATCCCTTTCTCACACTTGTTTGTGTTCCTCTTCATTGAAATACATTCTTTTGTTCTCTTTCTCAATAAACCCCTTGGCAACCAGCCTTGCCTTGTACCTCACAATGTGCCCCAAAGCATCCCTCTTGGTGGAGAAAACCCACTTGCAACCCACACTTGACCTCTTGGGAGGGAGGGCAGCAAGTTCCCATGTGCCCTTGGCAATGAGGGCCTTGTACTCCTCTTGCATGGCCGCCTCCCACTTGCTTGCATCCTCACAACGCAACACCTCCCCAAGTGTGGATGGATCTCCAAGGAAAGCCACATTGGCTTGTTCTTCTTGTTGTGGGGGAAGAATGTGATTCAGCCACCAATCTCCAAGGGGCTTGCGGGTCCTTGTTGGATAACGAGGCTCCTCTTGCTCCTCCAAGGGCTGATCATGCTCTTGCACCTTGGGTGAAGTGCTTGGAGAAGGGGCAGCTGGTCTCTTCACCTTGGGTGTGGCCACCTTCTTCTTGGGCTCCACCAAGTCTTCCTCTTCCTCCTCTTCCTCTCCTTCCTCTTCCATGCCACTCTTGGAGTTGTGCCCACCATTTGGGCTGGTCCTCCACTACTCCCACTTGGGCTCATCTCCAAGAGCTTGGGATCAGCTCCTTCCTCCTCCAAGAAGGTCACATCACGACACTTGATGATGGCCTTGGTCTCCACACACATCAGCCTATAAGCCTTGGTTCCCTCACAATAGCCAAGGAAGAGACACTT
>CAWUCR010000239.1:0-18612 GCA_963920665.1 Straminergon stramineum
AAATTTTTGAATGTCATGATCTCTACTCGTTTTCATTTTCAACCTCGTACTTCTCAAAAACGTCCTCCATCAAGTGACAAGCAACCAGTTCAGTTGGTCCCTGTCAGCTCCAAAGTAATTTGTCTTCCGCATCGAATGCGCCGACGATTGTCGCCAAGAGACATGCCTCAGCCATCTTCCAATCGATTCCGCACCAATTTTCTGCGGCCTCCTCAGAGGCAGGCAAGAGGCTTCACAGATAGGCTGCGCTGCTCTGCCTTTGCATGTCGAGTGTTCATCATACATCCAGCTTTGCAAATGGTTGTGAAGCCTGCGATGCACATAATTGCCCCACTTCCTTGGCCTTAGGGGTCGTTCCTGCAGGCACAAGCAGGTGAGTCATCCTGCTTTATAATTAAATACCCACTGCCCAAAAAGGCATGGTGCGTCTGCACAGGTACAGGCTGCCAATATCCTACCTGTCTTTGGACTCGCCAGATCCAGGACCCAATTAACCCAGCGCTGAGTATGTATACCGGCCCCCGCCAGCCGGGGCCATCCATGGGTAATTGACTATTCATTCAATCATTCAGCTCTAGGCGGCTGGACTTTGATGTGTTATCCTCTTTCCTTCCAGGTACAGTGTGCGTAGCACAAGTAGCTATTGCAAGGTCAAAGGAACGACTGGCTTTCTGTTACTGCTGGACGAGCTTTTGCTGTTGTTTCTGCTTATCTGAGTGCATTTCTTTTGTCCTCGGATTGCAGTCAGCTGGAGTGATGAGAGTCTACATCAATGGAGCAGGGGTCAACATGCACAGTCTCTCACCCCAGATTACAGCCAGCCCAAGGGAGTGCACCCAGCGCTACAAGACCGAATGACCTGGCGGCCACAGCGGGCGCCACTTGACATACTGTAATTCGCCAAGCTGTGCAAATCATTGATGCAAGCTTGCGACTCTTAGGTAGCGCCACCATCATTCTCACCTGCATTGTGCATGACGAGCACCATTTCATCGAGCACCATATCATGACGAGCATGACGAGCACTAGTTCATGACAAGCATGACGAGCAACATTTCATGGTGACCCAATCGTCGATGCTTACGGCGGCGCGCACAGCTCGGTGCTCCCACTCAGCCAAATTCTATTTCTCTACCCAGATGTCCCATGTGAGGCTGTCGCCTTCAGCGGCATGCGACCTTTGCGCTCGTCACTGACACAAGGAGTGATTCCCAGCAGGTCAGCTCCACCAAGCCCGACTACTACGAAGGTCGCCAGAGAAGATGCCAGGTCAGAGATCAAAGCCAGCCGTCTCTTCAGTTCTGCAATGCAGGCCTGCAGCAGCTCTGCCAGATCATGAAATGTGCTACATTCGAGCATGCCTCTAAGCCTGATGTGGCCCAAAGCCTAATGTGGCTTGAATATGTGAGTAATGCTGAAAAGGCAGATGCAGGCAGTGGAGTTGGTGGGAAGACAGACTTAAACGGGATGGGGGGCACAGACAAGTGTGGCGCCTCCCCACAAAGAAGCCAAGCAATAGTACTGTACCTGCGTCCGCTTGTCTGCTTTCAGGACCTTCTTAGCCCGCAATTTCTCCAAATACGCTGTCTCGGCAGTGAGTGCCACTGCTTTCAGGTCTTCTGAGTTTAGGAATGGCATCCACACGGTGCCAGAAGTACGTTTTAGTCAGTCTGAAGGTGCCAAAAACACAGTTTGTCACAAAATATTGACCTCAAAATTTCCGTCAGTCTTGACAATGATCGGGCAATCTGATGGCTCTATGGAATAATGTAAAACAAAGCAGCAACAATACATAGCAGAGACTCCAATCTATGTATTTCAAGTCCAGGACTCACGTGGGTTGACGCTCAACGTATGACTCAGCAAAGAGTTGCCGAGGCCTGTTCGAGGATTGGACTCTTGTATCTTTCAAGGCAGATTTGTGGCTTTGAGCTTCTCTTTTGCTTATCTCAAGTATTTAGCTGGTGACTACCTGTGCGTTGCGAAGTATCCAGAAAGTCACTCCACCCTTCCTCACCGATCTCTATATCGGCGCCCGTCTTCCAAGCGTACTTGACGCTTTCCAGCTAAAGTTTTGTGAGCAAAAGAACGAGCTATTCATCGGTAAGTTAATTTAGCAAAGCAGTTTCTTGTGTAATCGAACAGCAAGACATCCGAGTGTCCAAGAGATATATTGTTACCCTGGCAATGGAGCAGTCTGTGCCGAGTATTTTTCCTCAGTGGATCCCTTGAATGACTCCTAATCCGCCATTAGTTGTATGTATCCGTTTTTCAACGGAACAGTTGGTCCTCCTGGATGCGTTTGTGGCAACGTCGTATTTCCCGCCCGTTCGTCACTTGGGAATGGATGTTGGAAATGCGCAGGACCGACAATTGATTTCGAGAGGAAGGTCCCTTAATTCAAGAAGTACTTCAAAGGTTCGCTGTACAATTATCCTTCTGCATGTAGAATAACATATTTCTGCTGGACAGCAAACCACCCCAATTTGAAGTGATTTTGGCAGGTTGGCAGAATCCTGCAGAGATCAAAATGAAGCCAAACTTTTGCAGGCAATTGGCACACTTTCATCGAGAGTGTGGAAAGGCAGATGGGATCCTTGGCCTCCCTGCCCTCCAAGAGTGAGCTGCCTGCTGGAGCCCTAGCGTCCTATGCACACCCAAGCAAAGTCACGTGCACAGAAACAATGCGTGGCAATCCAAACGCATAACGTTTCAACATAGCTGTGAAGTGCAACTCATATACCACATTCTCTCGCCCTGATGCTTGACGCTGAGTAGAATGCAGATTGCAGTGGATACACACTAACGCAATGGCAAGATGCTCAGACGATGTGCCTTGTTGCCCTACAGGATGGGCCATTCTCCTGCTTGTGCTGACAGTGCATGACATCAGCTCAGAGCTCTACACTGCACGCGCGCAAGGTGAGAGCCCACCCTCTTGCCTCCCTGCATGGACATTGTAATTGTGGCAGCTGCCCTGAAGCAGTTGCAGCTCTGAAGCACTTGCTGGACAGTAATAGGAGTAATTGCATCAGATCCATCATATGATGTTGGGCTCTTGTCCCCAATCTCCGTTGATCTGACTCAAGGTGTGATGCATGCACGGCCTTATGACAGGACTGGTGCAGAATGCTGAAAATACTCTCAATGAGTTGACCCAAGGTGTTGTGAACGGTATCCGGGCCATACATGGCCAAAACCCAGGTGTGCACTCTGAAGCAGCTACAGAATATTATGGGTCTTACACAATCCCTCAAACAGCTTGGCTTTGGGGCAGAGGTCTTGGGTTGCAGAGTTTGTGCATGTGATATGTGGTGTCAAGTGACACATGTCTCGCTGTCCTGCATCTGTGGCAGGCCCTTCAAGCAATGGTCGTACAAACCTGCTTGATGTGCTCCGAGCCAGAGTCTGCTCAGTATTAGGTATGGCAGGATCAGACATGTTGCAATGAAGGGCTTACATTAGTGTGTTGGATTCCCATGCAGCAACAACGGTCCCACTGCCGCCAACGACTACGCCCCCGGCGACCACACTCCGGCGTACAAGCACACGTGAGTCCTTTGCACTCAAGGGCTTTCTTTCTGTTCACTGCGTCTGTAGACTCTAACACATTCCCATCAGTCATTGTTGACTAACGGGGCACCTGCCCTTACGTCACCTGTGAGGGGACCATGCCTGCTCATGAATCTTGGCCTGAGACAGTCGTATTCAAGTTTCAGAATGACCATCTGCTCACACCATTGCTTGGACCTTTGATGTGCAGCTGCCACCACTTCCCATGCACCTGTGCATACAAGTGCGCCTATGACAACCATGACACCTCCTGTTGCCACGACACAGCCGCTGCCATCGACTTCAACAGTGGCTACTTCTACTCCTGAAGGTGAGGATGCAATGTGCATCTAATGCATGCGATGGGATCAACACGAGAGCTGCAACAATATTCTTGCTGTTATAAGATCCGCCTTTTATGCCACATCCGGCTAACATGTATCGCAATAGCATTTCTATGGCTTTCTGACTGAGCCTTTCTTGGCATCCTGGCAGAAATGTGCACTGGAAAATTCCCCATGTAATGCCATCATGTAATCATGCATGCCTGTTGGACCCCAGCTCTAAGAAGACTGGCTGCGCATGTGTTGTGTGGGCACAGCAAGCACCACACCGGCCCTGACTTCCACTCTTGTGGCGCCAACTTCCACCCCCACCGGTGACTTCTTCTGTCCTCCACACATGCATGCCATTTACAGTGTTGGCCCTCTACATGCAAGAACCACGGTTGGGCTCAAGGGAGGGTTGCACCATGTGGGCAAAGGGTTGCTAGAAGGGGACAAAAATGACTATAACCCCAGTGATTACGGGAATGTTGGTATTGATGGGCCTTTTTATGTGTATGCAGTGACTAGCACGGTGACCGCAACCTCTACCCCAACAGGTGAGAATCTATTCGATGCTTTGAAGGTATACAAGCTTACGACATGGGCCATGGTGAATAAGTTGTCACTGAGTCTTGAGTTGTTGAGCGGACTGTGCCCTCCATCATGTGATCGTGACATCTCTGGTGACGCTCAATGACATATGACTGACGATTGATAAGCTCCTTGTGACTGTTGCTGAACAGCTCTTCTCATGAGGGCGGAACGGTGTGTTTGCAATGAATGTTGGTCCCTAAGTATGCACTGGAAGTGCCATTTGCTTGGAGGAGAGAAAGCTGCACTTTGCAGGGTTAGACTACCCTACGGGGCTATTACTTAGCCGGAACCCTAGTGAAGAGGGAAAGACTATCAATGACAGGGCTTCTTGTGTGCATGCAGTGACCACCACACCAACGGTGACAAGCACTCCTGCAGTGACAAGCACTCCTGCATTGACTTCGACCCAGCCCGTGACAACGACCGTGGCACCAACAACCACAACAGCTCCAGGTACCCACCTTTGACCTGTGACTTGCTTCGTGCACAGCTGTGCAATGCCTTGTGTGTGGCAGAATTTGATATCCAAAATCGAAGCTGTAGAGACAGCCCTCGATGTTAATAGCGCTCAAACAAACATGGCTAGGGTAAGCTTGGACCTATGTCTCATAGCACATGGGAGCATGTAGCATGTTCAAGAGTGTAAGGCAATAAGTAGGTGCGCACATGTGCTGACAGATTGCTCCATGTCACGCAGCTCTGTGCGCAAATGCGGCATCGCTCACATTTTCCGGGAATACTGGAAATGTTGTGGGTAGTCAGGGCCCCTTCAGTTTTGCTGGATGGACCTACGACAGCCCAACCCCAAGCAACCCCGCGGGATACCCGCAAGCCATTCTCAACCAGGCTTCAAGCACGCAAGTCATCAACATCACGGCTCCTGCCGGTATCCTGTTGTGTAGAATTGCCGCATCCGGCACAAATGCGGCCACCATTGCAACGATTCAGGGCACGACCCTTAGCGCGACAACGGTGTCAAAGAGTGGAGTGGCGTTACCGGCCTATACCGCTTATGCCAACGCCACTTTTGATGCCACGTGGCAGCCGCTGCAGTCAATCTCAATCATTACTACTGGGGCCCCTAGCACTTTCACAACGGAGATATGGGAACTCTCATACGTCATTCTTGGCCCTACCTGAGACAAGCCGTTCAGGGGTTGCTCCCAGGAACTCTAAGTCAATTTGGGGTCGACCATGCGCTGCCCTGCATGTTTGTGCAATGGATGCACACACTTCACAACCCCTTCAAGGCAAGGAAACAGATTAGGAAGTACTTGACTTGGCTTGTGCACTGGTCGGGAAGGGCTGGGCCACAATGGGACTCACTTGTGAATATGCAACCTCATAGTGTAGAAGTAGCAAGACTCGAGCACTCTTGTATGATTGCTCGTTTAAAGAATGTGTGCGCAATTGCTCTATCTGACTACGTTATCATCACGTGATATAGTATATCACATGTAAATAACAATGGTAAATTATCCCACGAGTGATGATTGTGAGTTGCCTCCAATCTGTGGTGGATTTGCTTTTGTGTTCCAATCAACTCAATTTGGCTGTAATGACGCCCAAATCAAAAGGGTACCTCTATAGATCTATGCATGCATGCAATATCAAAAACAAAGTGGCCCGTCCATGGCCTCACCATACAGTATGTAGTCAAGCCCCAGTTTAAAGACAACATGCGCAGAAATGTATAACTTCTATCCAGGACAGATGCACATCGTTGTTGGAGTCCAACAGTTGGACTTAATGAATTTGCCTTGTTGAATTTGCCGGTCATTGGCTATGCACAGTCTGGCCTCCACGTGCTTCATGGGCATGTGGAACCATGGTGAAAGCTCGTTTATGTTCCAGGGCGCGCGTCCAAAAAATATGATGGCTGACAAAGCTAATGCAAGAACCTTACGTCCGCAAAATGGTGAAATTCTTCTTGCCCGTAATTCTCCCAAATCCGTATGGACAAAGGAACTTGTGTACCCCAAGATTTGCACACCGGTGATGGGCTAACTCAAGCATTTTGCTGTGCAAACTTTTGGTTCGTTAAACCAACGGCGAGGATACAGTGCTCTTGGTGCTCTTGGTGCTCAGAGAGGCGGACGGCTGTTGCTCCAAGATTGCAGTGTGGGTTCGCCTGGGCTGCTAATTCGAGTGGGGTTGTGGTGAGGCCGCGACTTCTCAGCCTACAATGTACAAAAATAACTTGGATCGGACGTCAACATTTGGCACACCTTTCACCCTAACAACTACCCCAGACTATGTTTAGAACAGCACTCCGTGCTTGCCCCTTGATTCGGGTGACCGACAGCGCCGTGCTGAGTGCAAGTGTACATTCATGGTTTTTCAGCAAAGTCCCCTTCACACCTCAGAGCGCCGGCAATACGTGATGAACTAATTTTCCCCAACATTACATGCAATTTCTGCCAATAGAGGCAATGTGCATCTACAGACAAGCTGCAGGTAAAGGCTGCCATCCTACCCCTTGTTGGACTTCAAGTTGCCAGCTCCAAGCAGGAGCCAATCAAGCAGGGGCACGGTGCTGAGTAGTTATACCGCCCCCTGCCAGCCGGGCTCCAGTGAATGACGAAAGCAGATATGTGTCATGCAGGATTTAGAGATAAGGGTCAACAAGGTGGGCTTTGCTGGGAGATGACGTGTGCGCACCTGGGCAAGGGCCGCGAGCGAGGGTTTGCTCGGCTTAGGCGGCGGCGTCGGCGCTCCAAATTCTGTCACAAAGCCTGTCGCCTCCCCGATGCTGTCAGCACTGTGGTTCCCTTGTGGCTTGTGATTGGCCTTTGACTGCGTTGCCTGCACACAGATGTGCTGGAACACATGCAAGGCTTGTCTTTGCCAAATCCCTCGGATGACACAGCGCACATGCAAGGCTCAAGGCATACATGCAACATGTTGCTCACATCTGCCTGTCAAACCTACAGCAAGTCCAAAAATGTCCCTGCAAGATCCCCACTTTTGCCAGACCTCTCCAGAACTTATAGACAATCTGCATGCCTTCTCACTCCTTGTGGCATATTTTCCGGACGAATACAACTGTGTACAACCTCGCCCGCACACATCTGCAGCGCTAGCGCTTGGGATTTTGGAGGAAAAATTAGCAGAGGGTGTGGGAAGGAGAAGGGTTTAGAACGCTGCTGCAATGCACCCAAGTCCAACCTGGCTTGCATAGGCATTTCATTGCTGCAACCATTACAGTATTGATAGGGTTTGGAGACCCTCCTTTCTAAATTTCCCTTGCCCCGGCCGGCTAAGAACGGCATGAATTATGAGCACCACGGATGGATGAGTCTCAGCTTGGAGTCTGGCAATCAACAAGGCGAGGCATTATGACAGCCTTTACCTGCAGCTTGGGTGCAGGCGCACCTTGCCTCTGTTTTGTTTTAGGGTCTCGAGTTTAGGATTTATCTTTAACCCCAGAACCTGAATGCCTATATGCAGCGTGTAATATCAGTAATGATTGGGAACTCACCGGCACGAAGGAGGGAACGCTGGCGAGCGGCGAGCTTTTGGAGCGCACATCGATGGCCACCGGCGCAGATGGCTGCGGCAGTGCAAGCTTGTGTTGTGAAGCCGCCGAGGCCACCGCTTGGTACTGCGGCGACAGCTGCGCTGTGTGCTGCGGTAGACCCGGCTCCAAGTGGTGCTGCGCGGAGCACACATAATCTTTGCAATGATCTTTATACGCTTGCGCAGCTGTTGCCGAAGGAGGCAGGGCGCGCCTGCAGACAAGTTGCAGGTAAAAGCTGCCAATATACAACCCCTTAGTGGAATTGCAGGATCCGAGCAAGACCCACTCACGCGTGGACACGGTGCTCAGGATCTCTACCCCGTCAGCCGGGGCTAGGGCCATGCAACCATGCAACCTATAATATCAAAATCTAATTCAAAGATGCCACAGGCTTCCCAATCAACAAGCTCAGTCAACTGCTCAGCCCCATGCTGTCCTGGTGGAAGGTGGCGTGAAGCTCTCCCAGGTGGCGGGGCGTGTATTGCCTGACCCATCTGCGGATGCCCCCGCTTTGGAGAGCTTCCATTGCTCAGGAACCCCACTATCTTCACTTAATTTTTTCCTGCAACCTTCATGGACCCAGGGGCACTAGAAAAATCTTGGTGGCGCACATCTATTACATGACATTGAATGTTATGACAGAAGCTGACTCACACCTCCGCCAGGTGGCGAGGCACGGAGAGGCCGAGCCACCGGAAGATGCGCGCATCAAACAACGATCCAAACTGCCCAAAGCCGTACAGCGGCAGCACGAGCGCAGCGGCGATCGCAGCGCCAAAGAACTCCGCAAAGACATAAAAAAAGGCAGTGTCCCAGTAGCAGTGGAAAACCATGGCCGGACCGAGCACTCGCGCCGGGTTCAGCGCAGCTCCCGTCGACGGCCCGCCTGATAGGAAACATAAACAATAAAGCCGAAGAGGAGACATCATTCCTTGTCACAAAATGGTTTTGCAGCACACATGCGTTATTAATCTTGAGGCATGGGGTGACAAGTTGGGCATACTTTAGATGTGAGAGTGCAACCAGTGTTCTGGGGATCTGGCGAGCAAGTCTGGGCAGGTGGAGCCATAGGCAGACGAAGCAAAGTAGTATTACATCCTTACAGGGAGCGCGGCTGCCCTCAGGGTGGCTGCAGAAATTGTGGATTATGATGCGCACCGACAAACGCTGATGCGAAGAGAGTGAAGCCAATGGCCAGCGGCGCCATGTTTCCGTGGCCCGGCTTAGTCACCGCCGTCGCATACACCACCTGCAATGACCTCCACACAACCAAGATCACTTTCTGCAACTGGCTCCCATGCAGAAGACTGCCTTTGTCCTGTCTCTCCATGCTGACGCATGGCACCTTTTCAGGGAAGTCAAGTGCACTACCCCAAAAGCATCTGCGGTCCTGCAACTGCTGTATGACAAACATGCACTTTCTCCGGTCTAAGAGAGGCCCTGATGGGTGACACACAACCTGGGCACCCTGCTTATATTACCACAAGCGCAAGGGCATCAGCAGCAGGTTCAAATACAGGGAGAAGGGAACGCACGGAGACGAGCAGGAAAGTCATGATGGTTTCCCACCACCAGAGCTGGCCGGTGGTTGTGTGGATTCCCTTCAGGTGCGTGAAACAGCCGGGGCCCGCGCCACCGCCCACCGCCACATCAGGCAGCAGCCCAGACTGTGCACACACAACCTGTCGTCAGACTACTTGTCCAGTATTGAGAAAGGCGCCTTACAAAGGGGGTCCCTGCATGTGCCAATGTCAGCGAAGGAATTGTAATTACAATTCCGACTTTTGCGCAATCGTAAATGAGGAATCTGGCATTTAACCATGTACCAGACCCCAGCCAAGTTTCCTAGCATAAAACACCGTGCATGTGAAATGTGGACTAGCACAGCAATGACTCCTTGATCTTGCAAAGAATACAAGCGCATGCCGCATTGTGGAGTTGCAGCAAGGCCACCACTCTTCACAATAGGATCCACTCGGGTTCCGCTCAGGGTGAAACTCTGCTGGAAGGGCATGGATGCAACCAAACTGGAGATGGTACGCAAACAGCCTTTCACTTCATATCCCAACCAGATACTTGACTTATGTATTTCTCATTGCTCTGTGAGTATGCTGCAGTTCTGGGCATCGCACAGTCTCTGTCTGGATTTCGACAAACTGGTGGCACCATCTTAGCGTGGGCGTCTTCTATATAGGGCGTACTTTGAATTGAGCACACCTCGATGAGCGCGCCAAAGATGCCTCCCAGCAGCTGAGCCACCATGTAGAGGCCGCCACGGCCCCAGGACATGTGCCCAGTCAAGCAGTTCGCCAGCGTAACCGCAGGATTCACATGCCCGCCGGACACGTTCGCAGTCGCATAAACTGCGCGCATGCAAGATCCCCATCAGCGATATTGCAGTTGTCCTCTCATCCCCTGGTTTGCATCTTCGAAGGCCATTCCTCACTTTTGATTTGCATCTCTCCAGAGTGACTGTGCGCTTTGCACTTGTACCAGGGCAGGTTTCTGCTGTAAGCACATGCGCAAGTGAACGCTGCCATTTTCAATCAAACTGTATTCAACCATCCAGCCAGTTCATTGCTCTGAATGTGGAGGATAACAATTTAAGTGAATGGTCTGGCTTGTGAGGTGGACTCACTGATGACAGCCAGAGTGAGACCATTGCCAAAAGCTGCCACTTCATCATTGGCGCTGCCGCCATAGATCTGGAATATTGCCATCCCAATGAACTCTGCAAGCAGCGCGGTCCAAAGCCGTCTGCTGTATTTGTGCACCTGCGCAGGTACTTGCAGTCTTCACTATGCAAGAAGCCTTTGAAGGCACTGGATATTGCTGAGGTGCTGTCAGGCAGCAGAGGTTACCTTCAATGGACCTAGACTCTGATGGTCCACAACATCTTCCTCCATCTGCACAGTTTACATATTGATATAAGCTCCACGACTGAAGGATGCAACAAATTTCCTTCGCAAAGCAGAAAAAAGGGCATCTGGACCCAAGACATGCCACAGCACGGTCGCGGATTTAATAGCTCGGCGTGTAGGAGCAGCTGCACGATCAAAAGACACTTTATTAAATCTATCAGTGGGCAGGACGCAGACGAAGGGCGTACCCTGCTGTACATAACTGGGTCGGTTGAGGCAATCTGCAGAAAGTTTCGCACTGGATTGTGACTTGCAATATGCGATCCAGCACCATCGATCATGAGTGATTGAGACTCCATATCGGCTTTTATTATTTGAAGTCGTGGTACAAGTGTCAAAGCAATAAACTTAGGCACCCACCGTATCGCCTATATTCTTGGACTAGCATGGGTTTCCCTCTTACCTCACCTGAGTCTGTTTGACCATGCCTTCTCAGCCGTACAGCGGAATTTTTTACCGCACAGAGAACATGTGCGGCAGCCTAATCATTGAAGCAAATTTTAAACGTCGTGGAAACCATGCTCTTGGGGACACACACCAAGACCTGCATTTTCTGTGATGGCGATGAAGCATCCTGCTTGCAGCCTCACCGCAAACAATTGAGGCTTTTGGAATCACAACTTCTGCTGGATGTATCCTAGAACACTTTGAACTAGGGACTCGATTTGAGACAAGAGAGGTGAGGGGCCTCTTGGAAGTTCTAAGGCGAGTGCATCTTGTTATATTCCCTTGTTTTGACATTTCTTGCAATAAGCATGAATGGAGTCGATGAGACAGAACACAATTGATTGAAGACCTCGCGCAGTCCCATTTCAAAAGATATGCTGACATCCTTGCATTTAAAAATAGCAGGCATGGAAGCTTGTCTTGACACACATAAGGCTCATAGCAGCTCGAGTCCGAGGCTGCTTCACCTCATAGGTGACAGTGCGCCAAGATGGCTCCTCAGCCCGCCTGCTTCGGAGTTCCCAAACTGGGATGGATCCATCCCGACCTTCACCCAGGCAGGGCCAACCTGACCCTTCTGCCCTTCCAGCAATGCCACCTTGATCACTACTTACAGTCAATTTAGAGAATAAGAGTCAACAAATGACGGACAACTCTCCTACAAGTGTGTACATTGCTCACAGTCTCTCCAACTTATGCAGGCATTGGAAATGTTGGAACGGCCGGAGCCATTCAGCCTGGCAGCCTGGGCGGCCAGAAGGAAAGCTGCGGCAGACGCAAACCCCACCAGCCCTTCCAGGAGCAGCTTGGGGGATCAGGATCAAATGTCAGCCGAGCTGGAAAGCGCAGCCGTCCAGCACAACACAGCAGACATCACGGGGCCCACTCTCACCACGGACACCACAATTGTGGCAGCAGAGGATTGCTGCAGCCAAGCAAGGCATGCACCTGTAAGGGATGCTGAGGCACAGATAGCGCTGGAGGCAGCCGGGGTCTTGGCTGCAGATACTTCTCCATCAAGCTTGCCAGTATTGTTGCCGCGAGTGCGAAACGCCGCACTGCGGATTGTGGACGCGGTCAAAGCCCGCAGCAGTGGCAGCGGTGGCAAGGAGAACACTGGGTGCAGCAGCACATGCCAGGCCGAGGCCGCCACCGCAGGGCCCCCAAACCTTGCGGGGGTCCTCCAGCAGCCGGCCGCCGTGCGCACTGCCAAATCTGGCGTTGGCGGTATACCGGCCTGTTTTGGCGCGGGTCCAGCTGGCGGCCAGGCTGGCGGCGCAGGGAACGCCGCTGAGCGCAGCAGGTTGCCAGATCAGGCAGACACCGGCGGGGGAGGAAAGAGGTCAAAAAAGGTCAAGCGGCAAAACAGCGAATTCAGCGGCTGCTGGCGCGGCGTGAGACGGACAGATGGACATAGCTCAGCCGATGCAGAATCAAATGCACAGGAGGCTTGTTTCGGTGCTGCACATGAAGATAAAGCAGCAGATGGGATGGGGACAGAACAGATGCATGCTGCTATAAACAACTGCAAGCATCGCCAGCGAGTCAGGATGGAGCAGAAGTGGACAGCAGTGAGGGGACCGGCAGAGGGCACTGTCTTTTGGAGGAAAAAGCGGCAGAAGAAAGGAGGGGTGCTGGATCTGTGGAATAGGGCTGCTCAGAGGAAGTGACTGACAGGGATTTAAAGTGTTCCTACGCCCACACTGTCAGTGGTCTACTCTATCTATTTCATAGAATGCCAGGATTAGGAATTTCAGATTTGCCAATGAACAATTTTGAGTCGAAAAGGGCTCAGACGTATTTGCGGGTGTGGACACTACATCAGCAGACTTATCGGTACATTTACAGAGCAATGTAATGGAAGAACATGTTCACAACGCAAGCGAACCTCTGGAGTCTCCAGATTGACCTCCCGTGCTCCACGTCTGAACGGCTGACCATAAGCCCTTTCAATGTTCTTGTGAGGCTGCTGCCATGACCGCTATGTTAACATGAAACGTTTCTACCTTGGTGATATTCACAGAGCTGCTGTTGGTATCCAATCTCTGCAATTACGACACTAAAACCACAACGGGCGTAAACGCTCCAAACTGGGGTCCAATATGTTTTCAAATGAGAGGCATGGCCCGCATGCCCGGCAAGGGCATGACTGCACCACCTGCTCCCCGTAAACAGCTGCCATCTGCATAAAGATATCCGAATTGGGAATCACCATTGTGCATTGCTTCCCAAGAGATTCCATGGCCTCCAGCAAATTGGTCACATCAGGACTACTGTGTTCGTCATATGGCACATCCAAGGAAAAAAGATTCTCAGCAAGCACTCCAGGCCTAGCAACATGTATGCTCACACGTGCCCCACTTTGAATATTTATTCTACTTAGTGTGTCGGGTACTTTCACGGACGCAACCCAACTGGCACAAATACCCAGCTGCTTGAGATGCGGAAAAGCTGGACCGAGATCAAGGTAATCAGAATAATGGCTCAACACTATCTGTACAGATGTCAGATTGTGGTGAGGTCGGCTCAGCAGCTGCGCTAATGCATTTCGCGAAATTGGCGAACGTGATGCATCAATGATGCCTAAGAAGGCATGCCGCCAGCTGTCCCATGCTTTCAAGCAAAGATCAGCACAACTAGAAATGTGCGTCGTGCACCCAGGGGGCAGCTCAAGAGCAGCTGGGACTATGTGATCAAAGCTTACTGCACGGAGCTGCGGACATGCTCTCAGGTCCAGGGCAGGCATTCGCGCATCATGCTCTCCCCTATTGTACGCCCAAGACTTATCTGTGTGGCTTATTTGCAGCGTTTCCAGGCAGGCTAGCTCCCCAATACGTGTGCAGAAACCCTTGTTGAGCTTCTGCTCTCCCTTGGTGTTCAGCATCAGATGCTTCAGCCGGCACATGATTGGCAGAAAACACAGGCTCACGGATTCCATCTTCAAGAGCTGCAGATTTCCCCGCACGGGAGAGGATCCTAGAAAGCCACTCAACCAATCTGACGTTTTCGACTGATACCCCAATTTGACGCAGATTGCCAAAGCTGCCAGCTGGACTGGGTGCTGGGCTGGGATGCCGCGTCCAGCTCAGCTAGCATGCTGCCAGCTGTCATGCCAGGGCCGCGCGCAAGCGCATCTTTATACCTCACCAGATAGTGAAAGCCAATGACTCGGGCGAACTGCCAGCGATTTGCAATCCAGCGGAGCTCTTGGAGACTCCTAGGAATTGCCCTGACTCGTGCCAGCTATACTCTGAATGTGGCGCGGCAGGTGCCGCAAGCTTTGGCTCATTCTTCGTGAGAGTCAATATTTCTCGCAATGATGGACCACACATCAGGTGGCAGCGCTGGCTTTGTCGGCTCCATTTCTGATGCTCCCATGCTGTGTACCTACAATGAAGATGCCATATTCAATATCAGAGGAGACAAAGCCCCACTTTAAAGGTTAAGGCAAACGGGAGACCATATTGAAGAGTTACGATCGCGGAATGCAGGCTACGAGAGTAATAGAACCCAACACAGCGTTCACGAACACGTGTTGCAGAGTCTGAAGTTGACTGCTCCGGTTCAATGGCACCCACCTACCTTTTTGGACTCAATATGGTGTTTTTTGGCAGTATATTCCACTCACAACGTCGATTTGGAACCGATCAAGCTGGTGGTGCAATCAATCCGAAGTCTGACGATATGGCTTGGAGGATTATTCTCGCCTTGCACTTCAAGCACCATTTTTGGTGATAGAAGCAAATGTTGGCTGCCGTTCGTTACTTCCTGGCCAGGGGTCTCTAAACAAGCACACTGGGGGCCCTGCGGCTAGGGTTGACATAGAAGAATGGCCTTCAATTTCTATATCCATGATTTCTGAAGTGATTACGATGCGAATACCACCTGAAGAAACGAAAGAACAAAGATCTGCAAGGGGTCGAAAATGTGTTAAGCAGAATTGCCACTTCAGGCTCAAGCAACCGTTCGTCACTGGCTCATCACATATGTGCATTGATTCCCAGAACAAACAAACACAAGTGTATTTCTGAAGATGACTTGCTAGGATCGCTTTTGAGCAGGCTCATTGCAAGGCAGGATATTAGACATCTTTCAGTCAGCCCGGCTGGACAGTGGGAAGTATGCAACCGTTGCTTGCTATACTATACAGTAGTTGTAGTAACCAGTAGTTTTTAAACACTGCTACAATTGTTAAAGACTTCCGATCCATGTAGAGCGGCTCCTCTCGCTTCAGGTAAGTTGCAAGATACGCTATATTCAGCACAGCATGCCTCTGCCAGTGGTATGATGCCGCTTTTAAATTGCTGCATTTATGTATTTCATAATTTGGACCCGGACGATTACACTGCAGAACATGTACACATTCGACATACGCATAATTGGTGGCAATTTCTGTAGTTCCCAAGGTACTTCACAGCAATGTTCATCATGTCACTCACAGTCACAGTGAGTAGTACTCATTAAAATAGTTGTAATCCTCGGTCTTTGCCACCGGGGCAACTTTCTTGGGGAATGGGCTATTGATGGGCACCAAGCAGCCCTCCATGGCCTCTGTAGACATCATACAATCCACACATGCTTGGCAGCTACACCTACTCCCAAGATACTCCCCAAATGCTGCAGTGTGATGACGGCTTGCCCTTTGCAATCATGGCTGCCAGCAACTCCTCCACATAGTGGCTGTCTTGCATCCATTCCAGCTTCAAATAGGACAAATTGTCTGCAAGGGCTATAGTGTCTTGAGTTTCTAGTCTTAAGGTCCCCTCAATGCACAGCGTTTAACTGTTCAGGCTTGCAGGCAGTGTAACATCTACCTCCTGCCCAGAGCTGACACTGAGGTACTTCAGATTGGGAAATGCAGAAGCGATATTTAGCTTCCATATGTCAGGCATTATGTACAGGGTCAGAGATGTCAGCTGCTGACATTCCGCCCTGAAAAACCCCGGCAATAAGTCCTGGACCCACCAACCATGGATGATGGCAGAAGTTGCATGGCTCCAGCTGTCCCTGGCAGTCTTACATGATTCCATATGACACTCAAAATGCGCAGGGCACCCATCGGGCAGCTTTAGAGAAGCTGCCACCAACGCTTAAAAGCTGACTGCGCGCAGCTGAGTGCAGCTGCGCAGATCCAGAGGCAGGCGCTGCCACATCTTGGTTCTGGCTGTTTTGCAGCGAAGGATGCTGCTGCCTCCATAAAACTCCTATGCACAGCGTCTGCAAGCAGGGGAGGCCTGCCAAGGAAGTGCAGAGGCTCTCGCTCAGCTTCTGATGTCTGTTGATGTACAACAGCAGATGCTTGAGCCTGCCCAAAGGTGGCAGCGGCTGCACATTCAGAACATCCAAGAGCAGAACCTCCAGCTTCACAGCGCGGGTAAGAAGTGACGTGAGCCACGCAGCAGGCTGGACATCATCTATCGAGATGCCAATCTGTGCCAGGTTGCTGAAGCTGCCTGCTGGGTCTGCGGAATGAAGAGTCTTCACTATGCTTGCATGCAGCTGACTGCGCAGGCTCTCAGGGCAACCACGAAGTTGGAGACTGATTATTCCTGTGGTATGCCATCGTTTTGTGAGCCACTGCAGCTTTGCTGAATTTTCAGGGTCGAGCCTGATCCTTGCCAGCTGCGCCCTGAATGAAGCCTGGCAGGTGCCGCAAGCTTTGGCCCAACATTTTGCACTCAAGTTTCCAGCTATTAGATTCCAAACCTCAAGCGGAAGCTCTGGTGCCATTGTTCACCTGCACTAGGCAAACAAAGAGTTTAAGGCCAAGTTGGCCAGCAGCTTTGGCAAACAGACCTGCTTCGAAGCTTGGTCTTTAAGAAAACGGGCGTAAAATGAGACATGTAGTTTTGTGTGTTGTTCAGTCGTGGGAATCTCCTTTCATTTCATGAACACTGAGGACAGGATGGGGCCTCCTACCTGGAAAGCTGTAACAATTGCGTCAATCGAAATATTCTGTTTGGCGACGTGAATATGTATACTTGCATTTACAATATTTGAAGCAGTGGCCGAGAGGCAAATCAGCGAGAATTTCCACTTTTTACTATTGCAAGCTGCAGTTTGCAATTTGCAGCTGAAGTCTCTACTTTTCGAAAGTCACCGGTAGCCTATTCAGGCGTCGCCTCACAACAATTGAAGTCAACGTCATTGGCACATGCGGATGACACTACAAAAATTGAAAGGGAGCATATTGTGCTTCACATCCTCTGGTGACACTGATGCCTTTCGCAAATGCCCTTCTGCCTCACATCAGGTATGACCCAGACGTCGGACGGGCCCTGCACTGCAGGCCGCCGGGCGGCCCAGTTGACAGGTGTGCCACATTACGCTGCACACTGTGTGCACACTGCAGTGCACAGGCACACAGAGGTTCTTGACATTGCCTATGTTGCTGGACAACCATTACGAATGTAACCATTGTCTTATCTGAAATTTCTTCTAATAAATAATCATTACATGATGTGCTATAGGCGCATATATAGCTGTAAGGTATAACGTAATATTACATTCCCACTCCAGTTGCCTAAATTTGCCCAGTTGGCGTCTGTCGCGCGCTTTCTGGCGCTGAAAGAATGAGGAGAAGTACGCATGTGGGGCATTGCAGGGAGCTCCGAGGCTGACGCATTTCTATGACATGATGCAGCTGATCAAGGGGTATTATTTGACCTATGCAGGCATTTACGTTAGTCTGCTGACAAATCAATGCATCTCCCGTAACACCACTTGGACATTCCAGGTACCTGGAATGAGTGACCGGTCACTCACGTGGACTCAGTGACCCACGTGTACTCACAACTTGGTTGAGTTTCTCTGAGCAGCAGCTATCGCAAAACGGGGCAGCATCGCTGCTGCATTCCCTCTGTTTATTGCAGCCAGTGCTGACGTGGCCGCTGACTCTCTCAAACAGCCACAGCCTGAACAGGCTCCTGCTTCCCCCGCACCAGAACAGGCTGCAGTCCCTCCCGTATCATTCTTCTTTGTGGTCCTCCCGGTGCCAGAATTGGCTGCGGTCCCCCCACCGCCTGGAACGCCATCAGTTTCATCCAATGTCTTCTGTCCCCCGCCAAAAAGGCCGTCGAGGCCTTTTGTGCTGGCGTCCATCAGGGAGGCGTTGCCAAAGAGGAAGTCGCTCCCAAAGGTGATGCGCGAGGCGTTGGCGAACGCTAGCAGGCCCTTCAGCGTGTATTCGTTGCCTGCGCAGAGTTCTGCCAGACTTTACTGCTGTGCACGAGAATCAACATCTCTCCCAACA
>CAWUCR010000250.1:0-13660 GCA_963920665.1 Straminergon stramineum
CATCGAACCTGTTACTTTTGTTCGGATGTGCATCCGGCACAACGCGTTTTTCCATATAGTGCCCAAACAGCAAGGCATGGGAGGACGCATTGGTGATAGAACGTAAGCAGACGACACGACTCGAAGCAATTCTCTTCTAAGATTCATCTCAAGGCGGGTCAATTTCACTCAAGAAGATGACTACCATCTAGCGTTCTTCTTAGCAACAGTCATTCCTGACAAGAGCCGTGGCGGGAGAACGGAAACTCTGTTTACAAACAATTGGTGGAATTGGTGCACGCTCTCGCAATGCATTGCTTGTGATGCACGCTAATCCTCACTCTTAGGCTGACGGTGATGAAACCGGCGAATATGCTTGGACTAAGCGCCATACTTGGCACTCATGGCGCGAACGATACAAGATGAACCAGGCCAGCATGGACGAAATGATTGATACATTTGCGTCTACACTGCCTACCATGGAGAAAGCACTGTACCCGCTAAATCGCCTTCAGTGGAGGGGCAGTCAAAAGAAAGCACATCATGACGACGAGGATAACGAGGTAATTGATATATTCAATGACAGCGAGCATGATGAGGTCAAACAAGAAGAGCACAATCAATCAGCGCAGATGCAAAACGTCCGGGCCGCCGGCAAACATCAGGAAAATCGGAATGAGCCTGTTGCGATGCCACGGAAACGGCCGTTGGTGCAACAGGCCAGCGATCACCCTCCGAGACCGCAGCCGCAGCAGAAACGCCTGCGCAAAACGGGTGAAGACGAAAATAATGCGGGTGCACAGAAACTGGATAAGGGCAAGAATAAGGCTTCTAAAATCTCGGTAGAGCTTTTGAAAGATGGTGGTCTAGTGTATGGGATTCAAATCTCCTGCGTGTCATTTTGAAGCTAACCCCGTGTATTCGAAAGGCCCCTTTTCAGTGTGGACATGAATGAAGATCTCTTTGGCCCCGACGAGCCAGGGCCCTCAGGGACTCAGTACTCGGCGGGTGATGAACATCAAATGGAAGAACCTGAGGGCCAAATCCCGCCATCTTCGTCACCCAATCCCATTCCAGTTGGATTTGCAAGCTCGCAAGCAACACTGATCGCAACGCAACGCGCTCAGACGCGAGTGGCCAAACGTGGTATTGCCGCTCAACCTGTTGACAACGTTGATCTGCAAATCCCACCTAGAGCCGAACCCACTCGTGCTCCTCAGCAAGAAGTCGCAGTGGACAAGCCTACCAAAGTCCCGAATAACCTGTTTCTCGAAATCTGCGCCAGCGCAAAAGAAATGTAGCCGGTGAACCACCGCAACCGATTGAGGAACCTAGTGCCCCTGCTGCACGAGGAAGGGACAGACCGGCTGCTAGGAAAGTTGCGCAGCGAGAACGCACTGCTTCAGCGGAACCTGTCGGACCGTATCGCAATACACGATCCCGCTCTCGGTCGGTTCAGCCAGAAGCGATACCTAGCTTACCTGCCGGTAGAAGGAGAGGTCGTCCACCTGCGAAACGTCCTCTCCCGGCTGCCGATGAGGACGAGGAAGCACAAGCGGACGGAGAAGACGATAACATGGTCGATTTGAATGCGCCTGAAGCCCAGCTTGGGACCATAGAAGAGGAACAAATTGTGGAAGAGCAGCTGTTCAGTGATGATCTGAGCCCCGCTCCAGTAACCCCGTTTGAAGAAGATTTGGACGAGCAGCCTGTGTCTGATAACGAGAGAGAGAATGACCCGACCGTGGTTGCAGAGTTTGAGTCTGATGGCTCGTTAGCCACCGACGACTCGCAGACATTCAACACCCTTCGCCCCTTTGAACGGGGCTCCTCCTCGGAAAACGATGAACTCTCAGACTCTGATGCTGTCGTCAATCAAATGCGTGCTGCCGTGCAACGGCCCATCACAAATCGCGTCAACCCAAGCATACCCCGCTCAACAGCCCCTGGCCCTACTCCTGGGGGACTGGTGAGAGTTTCTGCAGCCGCGCGGCGTGCAAGAGGTTCTGCTCTCAAGACGCCGGTGATACGCACTCGGGGAGCACGTCGGAATGTTACGAGTTCGAGTGAGGAGTTGAGCGTGTTTCCATCGTCGGGAACCCGCGCCAGAAATGTGAAGGATGCTTTGACTGTGCAAGAGAAGAATACACCTTATACGCCCCCCAGGGGAACCAAAGCTGCGCTGCTGGTGGCCTGAGTGTATTTCTCATATCACCATCTCTCCCTTGTATCATGCCAGCATTCGATGTTTGACGGATACTGCTTACTTTTTACACCATTGAATCCATCAGGTTTACGGCCTAAACCAAGTTGCATTAACAAATAATGTATATATATGAAAGTGATCGATTCTGGGTTTGTTACAAAGAGGATGTTAGCGATCAACCGTACGTACAGATCGACCTTTATAAATGCGACGTGCACCAAAACAGACTTATGCCTGCTGTGTAGCCTGTATTGATATATCTGACGCCTATTCCAAACACTTCTCGCAACGATGGAACACGGAGATCGAGTGATAACACTCCCACAGGGCCAACTGATGTATTTCGGGATATGTGGAAAAGTCGGCCACCTCCACCTGCTTCTGTAGCGATTCCCTATCAACATCGATACTCTTTCCGGGATAGACTTTGATGAGCGGTGCCCCTGCTCTACAGCGCCAATCCACAAATGAAAGCAGCTCGATGGAAAACTTTTTCTTCTTGTGAAAGATGCATAGTGTCCGAAGATGAGCCAAGCAAGGCTTTTCATAGTCGCGCTTCGGAGCTATCGTTCGAAGGTCATGAAGAATGTTGTCGTGGTCGCAGTTTATGAATTGTAGTGACTCTAACTGAGGGAACGAGCGACTTAATATGTCTACATGGATTTGGTTGGTTTGACGGTGTTTTCCCCGCTTCGCCACTGCAAACGAACGCAGAGACGAAAATTCCGAAAGCTGATCTTCCAAGTCGGTCATACGTATCTTTGAAACCGTCAAAGACTCGAGGATTGGTGCTCGCATTGCTCGCATGTAATCTTGTACTGTATTGCGATAATCGTCAATTTTCAAGCACTTTAAGAGCGGCAGCTCTATTCTATCACGAATTTCCTGTTCCTCGAAGTCGTCTTCCAGTATATCGACCATCGTTAAAGTAACAAGATTCGGCGAACTTCGTAGAAGTTCTAGATATTGCGTAGCGTCGAGATATGCGAATGAGTTGTGTAGCTCGAGGCTTTGAAGATGACCGAGTGGAGGACTGCAGTGTGCTACTGAAACGCCGTTGAGTCTCACAGACGTGAGGATTGGTGTGTTTGGCAAGACACGAGCATGAACGTCACAACAGTCACCATAGTGTACATCTTGATGTCGATCTAGTCGGAAAACCTCAAGAAGGGGAAGGAATCTATTCTCCAAAAGAAGTAGAGCTGCCGTCAGATCCTCACAATCTCCCTCGATGGACAGGCTCCGCAATCTGGCAGAGTGTTCGAGTATGATAGCCATGGATGGGTTTGATTCATACTCATGGCCTTCCTGGGCTGAATTTGAGAGAACTGAATGAAGGTTGAGAGGTAACGTTTTCGATCTGCGCAGGTATTCCTGGAGCAAGTGTGAAGGTAACGCGGGTGGAACGTCCGTCCAGAGTGCAGCGGTGGCAAGCGCAATGGATCTCCAGTGCTGAGATACCGAGGAGACTAGTAGCCGGAACGGAAATTCTCCGCGCGGTTTTGCTAATACAGACGATCTCTCGAGATAATGACCAGCGATGAAGATAGAAGAGAGCAAATCCGCATGTTGTATTCGCTCTAAATATGACACTTGGGAGAAATTGAACTTTGAACTTATGTTTTGTCACTATAAAGCGACTCACTTTCAAGAAATTGTATTCGAGTTGATCCAGAGGACCGAGGTCGTTAAGCAACGATGTGTTCTGCCAACGGGTACGATGGCTACACCCATCAAAATAGACAGAGACAAATAAATGCATATTCGCAGGTTAATGAATGTATACGGCAAAAGGCACAGCCTCTGGGCTGATCTCTTTCCATTCCGCAACCCCAGTGGCTCAAGCGGTCAATTTGGTAAATCCAGGATGCTGTACGGGACCAATGGGCAGCGTGCTCATCAGTAATAGGCCACTGAACCTTCCCACATTGAGTGTATTGAAAATCTGAGTAGACGATTCTTTATTTTTCCTTAAATCCATCACTTTTATATTTAGATTTTTGGTCTAAATCCTGCACATATCCCTTCTCCACAACTTTTCGCAAGCATGCCCCTCGTCATGTTTTCCTTTCTAACATTCAATTTTCTGATCCATCTCTGCATCGTCGTGTTTGACGTCGCTCCCTCTCCGAGATGCCATGGCCTACGAGGTTCTCCGAGATCTTCCTTGAAACAGATGGAGTTTCTCTGGGGCCGCCTGCAAACGGAATGCCAAGCATTTACGGGAAAGAAAGTCAATAAACCGCTGAACGTGAACGATTGAAAACCAAGGCGGAAGAGAAGTAATTGGAAGAATAACAGCGACAGGTGTCTACGTAGTTGGGTTAACGATTTTAATGAGTCGAACAGAGCAAAGATCAAGGATATTGAAGCATACATTCCTTAACATGCCAGGTGCGTGTTGCACCACATCAGGAAGACTCGGATCCCCAAATGATGCCCAACCTATCAATGATCTCACCAGCCTTGCCGTAAAATCCCTTCAAGCCCGAGAAGCCAGGGGGTGGAGTATAAGTAATGAGGTCGTTGCCTCTCGGTTCCCTTCCACCATTACTCCTGACGCCGTGATTTGTAGAGATCTCAATGAACCCGACTCCCTCCACGCCACCCAATGTCGGTTTTCCTTTCCCATACGAATCTTGTTGATTCTCTCATCAGGATAAAGGTTGAACACGATCATATTCGTCCGTCGCCCAACCGCTGAGCCATGCGCGAATTCGACATCGCCGTATTTGAGCTTGCACGAACCGACGATCTCTGTGGGACCGTAAAAGACCATTTGTACATCGAGTTGTGTGGGCCATATGACCGGTAGAGTCCTCTCAGAAAGCGCCACGCAGTCATTAAAGGTAAGCCCTTCCCCACCGCCTCCCTGAGGAGAGTCGAAGCGAAAGGAGGAGAACTTTACCCTATTCTCGATCGAATTGACGAATTCCCTTTCTGCCCTGTTAAGATGTGCTTCAACCTCAGGACTGCAAAGGGCAGGTGGCGGTGGAGTAATAGCTGGCACGTTGTTTGTCACCTAGAATACGTTTATGTGGAATTCATTATTTCTCTATATTCCGACTGCTAATGCATGCACTTACGCTGCTTTGGGCGGATCCGTTAACGCCAGCGGAAACGGTAACGGCACCAGAGGCAGATCCTTGAGCGCTGGTGGTAGCACTTGCAGTTTGAGCTGCCCCGGCAGATCCTTGCACGCTGGTGGTGGCGCTTGCAGTTTGAGGTGCCCCAGTCACTACGCCAGCAGCGGCAGATCCGCTAACGCCAGTGGAAGCGGTAGCAACTTGCTCGCCGCCACCAGCGGCATATCCGTGAACACAGGTAGCGCTTCCATTTTGAGGTGCCCCGGTCACTACGCCTACAGCAGCAGATCCTGTAGCGCCAGCGGAGGCGGTAGCAACTTGCTCGACGGCACCAGCGGAATGTCCTGCACCGCTGGTAGTAGTTGCAGTTTGAGAATTCGACGCCCCGGTCGTTGTGCCTACACCGGCAGATCCGCTGACGCCAGTGGAAGCGGTAGCAACTTGCTCGCCGCCGCCAGCGGCATATCCGCCAACGCTGGTGGTAGCGCTTCCATTTTGAGATACCCCGGTCACTGCGCCTACATTGGCAGATCCGCTAACGCCAGTGGAAGCTGTAGCAACCTGCTCGACTTGACCACCGGCAGATCCGCTAACGCCAGTGGAAGCGGTAGCAACTTGCTCGCCGCCACCAGCGGCATATCCGCCAACGCTGGTGGTAGCACTTCCAGTTTCAGATACCCCGGTCACTACGCCTACATTAGCAGATCCGCCAACGCCAGTGGAAGCTGTAGCAACCTGCTCGACTTGACCACCGGCAGATCCGCCAACGCTGGTGGTAGCGCTTGCAGTTTGGGGTGTCCCAGCTTCTCCGCCTACGCCGGCAGATCCGCTAACGCCAGTGGATGCGGTAACAACTTGATTGCCGCCACCAGCGGCATATCCGCCAACGCTGGTGGTAGCACTTCCAGTTTCAGATACCCCGGTTACTACGCCTACATTGGCAGATCCGCCAACGCCAGTGGAAGATGTAGCAACCTGCTCTACTTGACCACCGGCAGATCCTTGAACACTGGTGGTGGCGCTTCCAGTTTCAGATACCCCGGTCACTACGCCCACACCGGCAGATCCGCTAACGCCAGTGGAAGCGGTAGCGACTTGCTCACCGCCACCAACGGCGGATCCTTGAATGCTGGTGGTAGCGCCTACAGTGGCAGATCCGCTAATGCCAGTGGAAGCTGTGGCAACCTGCTCGACTTGACCACCGGCAGATCCGTGTGTGCTGGTGGTAGCACTTCCAGTTTGAGATGCACCGGTCGATGCGCCTGCAGCGGAAGATCCGCAAACGCCAGTAGAAGCGGTAGCAGCAACTTGCTCACCGCCACCACCTGCAGATCCGTGTATGCTGGTGGTAGCAATTCCAGATTGAGATGCACCGGTCGATGCGCCTGCAGCGGAGGATTCACTAATTTCAGTGGAAGCGGTAGCAACTTGCTCACCACCACCACCGGAATTTCCGTGGGCACTGGTGGTTGCGCTTCCAGTTTGAGATGCACCGGTCGATACGCCTGCGGCGGAAGATCCGCTAATGCCAGTGGAAGTGGTAGCGGCACCGGCATGTCCGTTAACGCTGGTGGTAGCGCTTGCACTTTGAGATACACCGTTCACTACGTCTATAGAGGCAGATGAGCTGACGCCAGTCGGCTTCGGCCGCGTCACTGAAGCTTGAGCACTCGCACTCGATGAGACATTTGCAGAGTAAGACGCTGTCGTACTTAGAACCTGAGAAGCAGATGATCAATTAGAAGTATCATATTAGAAACAACGACGAAATATACCGGGATTTCAGCAGCCCAGAATTCCGGAGGCTCAATCTTAGATTTCGCCTCGACTTCTTCCAAAGCTGCCGGATTATCATTTCTAAGGAGAACTTGAGAAAGAGCGCAGGACATATTAAAAAAAACACAAACAGTGTATGGACCTCGGCAACAATGTCTTCCATTCGTTGCCTTGTAGACTTCCGCTCCTCTGACAATGCTTTCACGGTCGACTCGACGGCTTTGGAGGGATCACGGACCTGGTCCGCGATTGCGTATTGAATAGTTGTGAGATTGGTCTTGTACCCCATATACGTGTCCAGCAATTGGTAAGCATACCCGTACACCCTGCAGTAATCGAAAATTTGGAAGTTGTTGAATATTGCCCATTCAAGGAAGTCACGGTTATTCTTGTATTGGGTGAGAATTGCCCATGTCGGCAGTGGGCATTTCGCGACGTTGGCAGGGAAAGCTGCAGCGGCTTGGATAAGAGATTCAAGCGACCACTCGGTAGCCTCTACATCGCAATGGCGAGTGAGTGGTGCACAGTGCAGAAGAACTAATTGTTGTTACCTGGCTTAATTTGTCCACCACCAGACCAGTTTATAGATATTGAGGTCTCCGTCTCTTGAGGGGACTCGGCAAGGCTAGCGGACTCAGAGGATTCACTTTCGGCAAAATCCCCCCACTCGGGACCGCAATTGAAGATCGATTTCACCCTGAAGCAAGTTTTAGGTTTTCTAAAAAGACAAGAAGAGAGGGCTTACTTGGACTTGATCTCCTCTGTCTTTGATGTATCGAGTACTTTCATAGAAATGAGCCCGTGCAATTCCCCGCCTTCAATAAATCCTGCGAGAAAAAATTAACTTCACACCAGTATCGGTGGAGTAATAAGGTGATATCATACCCGAAATGAAGCAATCGCCGTAAATCTCTTGAAATTTGGCAGTGTCACATCTAGCTAAGGGGGTAGGTATGCTGCACAGAACAATGAATCGAAGTAATCTTATGACCATTGCAAAACTCACAATTTTGCGTCATCAGGCTGGTATACCCTGGATCCTGGTGCAGACATATTAGATGAGGCTAGCGGGTTCAATTACCTCCACTAACGATTCATGACCTAATAATGTAAATATCGTGAAAGTCATTGATTCCAACAGTTCTCTAACAAACCTTAACCGAAATAACCGCGTTGAGATTACTTGAGTGGAACTTGTGCTCGTCGACGACAAGGGAGTTTGCAGACGCCGAGAGTGAGCCATTTCTAATGCTGGAGCCGGCAGAAATGTTCAGATCACTAGCAACTTCGGAGATCTTTTCCACGAAGCGCGACGAGTAGGTCACGACTTGTGGAACACAGTCGTGAGATTTGTCTTTGTCGATGGACCTCGGGTCAATACGCATGGCACTATCAATGCATGGAATATCTAAGAACGAATTGTAGCCTTGGCCGAGACGCATAGAGTCATTATAGGGAGCGAGTTGAAGAGTGGACATTGCGTAGGATCTCAAGTCGTGAGAGCTAGAGATGGCAAATATATAGGCGAAGGAAGCAGATAGGAATGGAGCCAAGTCAGTATGTTCTTGGTTCCAATATGTATGGACGACTGGACGGTTTGTTTTCCAGGGGCGACTCCGGAGACATATTCCTCCGGTGTCATTAAGGGAAAGGATTCGTCTCCTATCCAAGTGAGATAGGAACGATAAGTTGGAACATCTAGAAACTTGATGACATCGCCATGTTCAAAAATGTCACTTCTCTCGCCGCAGATTTCAGAGTACCGATATCGTCGGAAATGTCTGTATTGTAAGAGTTCCAGGCAAAAATGACAGATAAATTGGGGGAGCGGTTCTATCGGAAATAAGCATTCACTCGCGCAAAAACGGAGGGATTCCCGACGAGATTCTATAAGGGCATGTTAGTATTGGTAAGGAAAAGTGAAATCCTGCAAGCTTCCGCCGGTAAAGGACGCTAGGTTTCTCATATTCAAGCGAAAGTGAAAACGCTTTGCGAAGCAACGGCGTCAGTGGCACATTTCCCAAAATATTTCCAGTAACACAGAGGCGGCCGAAGTCCCTCAACTTGAAGTGGCCATGGGAGTCAAATGAACGGCTCCGTGTGGCGGATTATCTCAGGGATCCAGACATTAGAGGAACTTCAAAGTGGAGCTTGAGATTGTACACGAGGAGGACAATGTGACATATGAGTTTGAATTAGACAGACAATTAAACTGCGCAGTCATCGGCGCGCCCGTCCCAGGTACTGAAACTGCGTAACTCCATTCAGGCATCGCTTTGCGATACGCCCGCCCGCTTCAATTTGTGTCCGCCTGTGCTTTCTGGGAGATAGCAATCCTCCTGTCAAGCATATATTGCCAGTCTTGGCACTATCTCATTTATCTAAATCTGATTACTTCACGGAGCTTTTGTTAGTGAGAAGATACTGAACCCATTTTTTTCACTTTCACTCAGAAGACACTTAGTGTCCTTCACCTGGCGGGAGCTTTCAATCTTTTTCTTTTCCTTACTAATACTAACATTCTATTTTAGATTCTCGTCGGGAGTGGACGCGTCCCTGCGCTTTTGCGCGAGTGAATGCTGATTTCCGATAGAACCGCTGCCCCAATTTACCTGTCATTAATGCCTGGAACTCCTACAATACCGATAGAATGTCTCTTTTGTAGACATCTCCCATAATTCCGGTACTCTGAAATCGGCGGTGAGAGATTGGCTACAGCGACGTCAACAAGTTTCTAGATGTTCCAATTTATCGTTCCTATCTCACCTTGATAGGAAGCAAATGCTTTCCCTTGATGATATCGGAGGAATATGTCTCCGGACTCACCCCTGGAAAGCAAACGCTCCATCCTTCCGATCCTACACATTGGAGCCAGGAACCTAAGAATTTGTACTACCTTCGTTCCATTCTTGTCGGCATCCATCACCTATAAATTCAGCACCTCTAGCTCTCTAAACTTCAGATCCTCCACAATGTCCACCTTACAACTCGCTCCCTACAATGACTCCATGCGTCTCGGCCAAGGCTTCAACTCCTTTTTACATATCCCATGCATCGATAGTGCCATGCGTATTGACCCGAGGCCTCTTCCCAACGACAAAAATCCCGACTGTGTTCCACAAGTCGTCTCCTACTCGTCGCGCTTCGTGGAAAAGATCTCCGACGTTGCTGATGCTCTGAACTTATCTGCCGGCTCTAGCATTAGAAATGGCACCCTCTCGGCTTCTGCAAACTCCCTTTACATTGACGAGCACAAGTTCCACCAAAGTAATCTAAACGCGGTCATTTCGGTTAAGGTTTGTTAGAAATGTACTTAAATCAATGATTTTCACACTAACTTTTACAATATTAGGTCATGAATCGTTAGTGGGATTTTTTGAGCCCGCCTTCTCCATCTAATATATCTGCACCAGGATCCAGGGTATACCAGCCCGACGACGCAAAATTGTAAGCTTTACAAAGCTCATGAGAGTACTTCGATTCATTTTTCTTTGCAGTATACCTACTCCCATGATTAGGAGCGGAACTGCCAAATTTCAAGAGATTTACGGTGACTGCTTCATTTCGGGTACGAAATTAAGCTATCACTCCACCGAGACAGGCTGAAAGTTACTTTTTTCTCGCAGGATTTATCGAAGGTGGTGAATTGCACGGACTCGTTTCGATGAAAGTACTCGATACATCGAAGAAAGAGGAGATTAAGTCCAGGTAAGACCTCTCTTCTCGTCTTTTAGGACACCTAAAACTTGCTTCAGGGTAAAATCGGCGTTCAATATCGGCCGCAAGTGGAGGGTTTCCGGCGAAAGTGAATCCGCTGAGGCCGCCAGCCTTACCGAGTCGCTCAAAGAGACGGAGACCTCGATATCCGTAAACTGGTCTGGTGGCGGACAAATAAAGCCAGGTAGCAACAATTAGATGTCCTGTGTTGTGCGCCACTCACTCCGCTGCGATGTAGAGACTACCGAGTGGTCGCTTGAATCTCTTTTCCAAGTCGCTGCAGCTTTCCCTGCCCACGTCGCGAAATGCCCTATGCCGACATGGGCAATTCTCACCAAATACAAAAATAACCGTGACTTCCTCGACTGGGCGATATTCAACAGCATCCTCCTTTATGATTACTGCAGGGTGTACACCTATGCTTCCTTCTTGCTGGACATGTATATGGGGTACAAGACCAATCTTACCATTATTCAATGCATAATGGCGGATACGGAATCATACAAGGTCAGCAATGCCAGCGGAGCTATCTCGGTGAACATAAAAGCATTGGCCGATGAGCGTAAGGCCACGAGGCTGCAAATGGAATTGATTGCTTTCGAGATCGAGAAACTGTCAGTGTCTTTTTTGTTGTCCTGCGCTCTCTCTCAAGTTCTACATAGCAATGACAATCCGGGATCTTTGAAAGAAATCGAGGCAGAATCTCAGGTCGACCCTCCGGAATTGTGGGCTTTGAAACTCCCGGTATATTTCTTCGTTATTTTTAATATGATACGTCTAATTGGTCACCTACTCCTCAGGTTCCGAAGTAAAGGTCATTTGTATCCAGACGTATCACATTGGTTCCTCATGATCGAGTCCGAAAGTCTGCTGTCTGCGATCTTTACTTTCTTTCTCCGTTGATTTCTCCGTTGAATCCTTGAATCCCAGCGTGCACAAGTCGTCTCTTATACTTTCCAATGTTTTTCTTCCATCTCGGTTTCCACTCGTTCAGCGGCTTCTCCTTGTACGAACCGTCTATTGCCGTAAATACTTGATATTCTGTATGTAGGGAGAATGCCACGTGTTCAGATTAGATTCCAGTCTCTTCTCGGAAAGTCTCGTAGGTCATGTCATCTCAAACACGACGGAGAGGCATGGGGGTACTAGGCGGGACTGTAGCAACATCTAGTGCCGTTAAATGTAAGACGTGGACAATGTGTGCATAAGCGTGATAGTCTTGCCACTCTGGTGAGGACGGCAGATGTCAAGACAGCATAGTTATACGTTAGATAAACGGCCAGCCGAAGATGATTCAGTTGTGTTTGACTTAGAGTTATCTGCTCAAATGAAGTTAGGATACCATCTTTTTAATCTCAGGAGCCAGTTCCAGTACATTCCTGCTCTAAGCATATTGACCATGTATGAGGCACCCCGCGTACACCCTAGGTTGCGAGCACTAGAAGAAAGGTATGGAATCTGCGAATGTTCAGAGTCCGCAACTTATACACGCTTCCGAAGCGATATAATGGTCGATGTCATAAACCCTCGTTAGCGGAGTCCCTGCTTCGATGCGACAATCGACAAATAGTAACTCGGTGACTGACTTACCTATTTATGTGGTATCGAAATGGTGCGAAGATTGGCGAATCAAGAGGGATAGTCGTCGCAATTTCGAGCTGTTCGAAGAACATAGAGGATCTCATCGTAGTATGTACTTGCATTCTATGAGCTGAAGATGCTCCATTCGAGGGAAAGAGCGATCTAATATGTCGGAGAGTTGATTTCTTTTGTTCGCTCGACGCCGTTCGATTGCGACAACGTCAAAGAGCGCAGCGACGAAAATTCTGACATCTTGTCCTCCCGAATCTATCATCGGTAGGTGCGAAACCGTTAGGAACTCGAGGGCTGGTGAGGGGATTGGTCGCATGTATTCTGGCGCAGGTGCATCGATATCGTTGATTTTCGAGAAGCGGAGGTGCGGCATCTCAATCTTCTCAAAGACACTGATCTCGATCTTTGCACATACTCGCGAACCAAATCTGGGGGAACTGTGGATGAAATATAGTGAATGTCGTTCCACAGGGCAGCAGTCGAAAGAGCAGTGGCTCTTCAGGCACGCGATATTGCGGAGACCAAGAGCCGAAAATGAAATTTGGTAAGAGATTTTGAGCTAGGCGCTCTCTCCAGGTTGTGTTCCGCGATGAAGATGGACGAAAGAGATGTCCATAAGTTGAATTAGTTTTGATAGCGGATGAGGATAATTGCAGTTCCTCAATTTACTATCAAATCCTGGGTCAATAATGGAAATTTAGTCCTTACTGGCATTGATCTTGGAGTTGTGGTCTGAATTGGACTTCGAGGTTCGGTGGTGCGCATATGACGTTTCGTGGTAACTTACATGCGGCGGAAATATTTTAGTATTTGCCCTCTAAGTTATTACTTTCGATTCAAGAGCCTCCAGAATGTTATCAGAAATAGGCCTGGGATAAAATCGCCATAGAAAGTTTAAGATCTCAGGAAATATCGCGAAGTTGTCAAATATTACCCACCGCAGCATTTGCCGGGCTTGCACATCCTCCAAGGCTGAAAAGTCGAGTAAGTATTGATGAAGTAAAAGACGACAAGAAGAGCTAACATATTGAGTGGCCAGGAGGAGAAGAAGAAGGTGTATCGGCCTGATTTCGCGCAAATTTCGGATAGCGCTTCCAAGTCAAAAAACTCGCCTGTTGCAAAAGGTTGACCAATGTATGATGTAATATTCGAGGGCGCAAAAGATGACACTCGCCTATGGGCATACCCCAAAGTCTAGAGATAGATGGTCAGTGGAGAAACCCAAGCATTTACAGTGGATGTACCCAAGTAACGTCTAGAATAACAATTATTAGACGTTACGAGGGAGGCGCTGGGATGGCAG
>CAWUCR010000281.1:0-22743 GCA_963920665.1 Straminergon stramineum
TGTAGTGATAGAAAGTTTGGTGATTTTCTCTGCAGTATGGACAGGAGGCTTTTTACTTGTATCGGCAGCGCAAGAAATCGGCGTAGTGTCCGCCTGAGTAACATCTCCGGTGTTTCTATCAGCATTCGCGGGACGGGTATTTTTATGGTTTGGGGTACTGTCTAGTGTTGTGGAATCATTGTGCGAAGTGGGGTTTGCAGGGAGGTTGCCAGGATTTGGCTCACTATTCGTGGCGGCGTCCTCACTCATATCAGGAGGATCGGGGCAGGCGTCGCCATTGTGTTGGGAGCCTTGATCGGATGTCGGCGCCTTCGTGACCGTATTTTCGGGATCCTTCTTACCCTTCTCCCCGGTAGGCTTGGATCCCCTCAAATCTTTCAAGAAGCGCCCAGGCTTATAATCGTCAATCTTCCCAAAAATCTCCCTCGGAAGTCCAAGTGCCTTCACCTCACGCTCAAACTCTTCTTCCATACACCACATGCAGATGTGATGATGATGTTCATCCCTCACTAGTGCCCGGGGAATCTCCCATTCGACTTTGTACACCTCAGAGTGATTGCCTGACCCCAGGGAGTGATTCGGGGAGAGGTACAGATGAGCAATGGGGAACGTTTCCGGTGGTGGCGACACGCAAATACCGTGTATAGCAAAGATCGGCGCATCCGGACCTCCACGATAGGGCACAAATGCAAATATCTGTCCGAATGCCTCCGAATACGCCTTCTCCTGTGCAATTTCACTCTCCGCCTTGCCCTTTCCATAAGAAGATAATTTCAATTTGTATGTCCTCACGATATCTTCTTTCTCGGTCCAGGGAATTTTCTTAGAGCCCCCGTAACGCATGGAAAGCATGTTCCAGGGATCATGGACGACGAGTTTCTTCGGCAGATGGTGAATTTTGATGCGGCGCTGTAATACCGGGGCATTATAGGAGAAAGGTACGTATGGGTACGGAGGCGGGTAATTCGATAAGTCAAAAGCGATGGACAATCCTGGGGCGGCTCAGCCGTTGCATCGTAGGGCGGTAGGTCGTCATTCCTCATAGAGATAGCCTCGGTCTGCTTTAAGCTTAGTTGAATTCCGGTCTCTTCTATAGCCTTCTCGATGTTGTACGGGAAAACCTCTCTGGGGTTTTCTTCCCTATCGGCCTGCTCAATCTGCTCCTTCGCGGACAGCTCGCCCATCTCCCGCATCGTCGCAGCAAGCTTGCTTGACGTGCTGATTGTAGCGTAACCAAGAACAGAAGGGGCGCGGTGCACGTAGTAGAAATCGTCAAGCGTAGCACCCCAGAGGTCGATCCCGTTCCGCGCCTCCTTGCCGCGCGGAGAGAGGGCCATATTCTTGGCGTTGGGACCACGGGGCCAAAGACGGGAGATGAAGCGCTTGTGGCCTGGATCGCTCGGGATGGGAAAAGGTAATTTGGGATTTTCCGCAGGGGTGGGTTTTGAGGCGGGTTCGGGTGCCTTAGCAGTTGGCGAGCAGCCTGAGGGCGTAGGATTGGGAGAGGGCTTGTTGGAGTCGTTGGATTGCTGATCGGAACTTTACGACGTATTAGCCAAGGAGGACATACATCACTCAATGGGATAGATCCATACCTTTTATCTGCGCGGCCCTCGTCCTTCGCAGGCGGCGCGTCATCTAAGCTCAGCAAGGGTTCTCCAGTGTCCATTGGTCCAGCAGGCACTTCGGAGGGCTTGACAAGCGTCGCCTCACCCGGAGTTACTGAAGGTATCTTGGGAGGGTTTAGAGGCGACGCAGAACACTCGACTGGCTTTGTGGATGTCAAAGCATCTGGAATCGGTGCAGGGTCTACGGATGTTGCAGGTTCCGAAGTGGACTCGAAAAGCGCGCCTGACGCTTGCTGGTCGGAGCTTCGTGAAGAATTAGTATACCATTGTCGAATGCTTGCCGTAGTTAATACCTTTGCTCTAAATTCCCATTCCCTTTTGGCGAACACGACTTCTGTTTGACTGTTTTCTTGGGATTGTTCAAAAACCCGCGCCTCATGTTGTGCGTAGATGTAAATCTAATTTTTGGCAATGCAGGCGGAGGACCGGGGAGAGATTAGTTACTTTGCAGTCGCATCGATGTGGATGGAAAGAGGGCAAGTCGCAAGATTTGGACCCTAAGACTTTGCATCGCGCCAGAAATTTGATAATTATACCATTTTTGCCTCTTTGTTTCTACATTGAAAGAGAATTGCTAAACTGCGAGGACAAAGCACGTGAGTGCCCATCTTTGGTCGCAGAAGCCTTCTCCTGTGACAAGCCTGGAGCGCGGTTAGATGATGTTTCCCTATTGGAGATTGAGATACGTCCATCGAGACCACCGTTATCTCCTGAAAGCCCAGAGGACTAATTCCAGTGAGTAAGTTTCATCTTCTCGTCAAGACCGAAAGCTTGCCGAAAGCTATCGAAGCTTCCGTTGAGCCCACCGAGATTCTTGGACTGCCATCCGGAAGAGATTTGACCGTACTGTGCACGCCTGTCCCACATCTGAGCCCGGGTCTTCCAGAGCAACTGTTCCACAGAGATGAATGAGGCTTGAAATGTCGCGTAAGTTGTACCTAAACGGTCAAGGCCCAAACTTGTGTTACGGGCGGGCTACTTTCGCTCATTCAAATCCCGAGTCTTCTACAGCCCTGTCACCAACCTGGCACTAGTCTCGCCATTATGCCAGTATCGACAGCCATTGCAACTACATCAACGGGTTACTGGCAGCGGCTGAGGGAAATAATGAACCACGTTGCAACCTTTACAACTCTTTGTCCAGAGCTCCAACTCGACGTTTCCGTTGCGTTTCTGTCTCCTGGATTTTCGGGCAATACTAGGGTGCTATGCGGTTTGCAAGACATCTCGGTGGATATCTTCCCACCTGATCATCCTCCTTACAGCCTGTCATGCATTAAAGGACCTTAATAGACGATTCTGCAGATTGCGATACATCGTTGAGCTCGCCGCGACATCGCTAGTCTTCCCTTTCAATCTTCAACTTATTCAAAATGCCTCAAATACCTCTCTGTACATCAAGTGCAACGTTTCCGGAGAAACAAAGATCGTTGAGGACGTCAGCGCTGTTCAGAACGTGCAAAAGTTAACTCTCGGCCCAACGTAAGATTTGATCGCATTTCTGGAGGTTGCTCATTTTCCGTGAGTATTTAGAGGTATCTTAGTTTCAACTTCTTCGTAAAGTTGTGACATTGACTACTTGTAAATCTATATATATCATTGAGCCCTCTCAAAGAACACTTTTCATTCAACTGAAACACATCGCACCGGACAATCGAATTTATTCAAATCACAGATGACATAGTCGTATTCGTGGCAGAGAAGCCACTCTTAGTCTGTGCGGGATAGTCGGCTGCTTTTTGTGAGCATACAAAATCTATTCTTCATGTTGAGTGGTGAGTACTGTGCTTGGCGATAACCTAGTGTAGCCTCGTTGACGAATACGTGAACAAATTCATCTCCAGTCGCTTTTGATCATAAGCGCTCTGGATTTCTGGAGATCTTCACGATCAGGCCACCAACCAACTTGTCTACAAAGCAAGCCTCTCTTTCCCAGCCGTCCACTCAGATATTTTCATGTCGAAGTGCATACAGCACAATTCCAGTCTAAAAATCGAGATAACGGAATACATATAGCTGAAGATCAGTATGTACTAATTGTTTTCAGAGTCAGACCAGCCATATGAACGATGTTGTAGGTAGGGTACCGCAAGTTCAATTTCATGTATGAAGCGCCTGATGAGTGGGGCCAAATTAATTGCAGGCTTTGGCTGTATTTATGAGCACCGTTGCTGCCAAGCAGAGCCAATTCAAATGTCTTGTCCCACAAACTTATTTCCCATTTGTTTCAAGACAGGCTTCACCACCTCAACCGAACTCGATAATCAAAATCTTGAAATAATACCTCTTACAGATAAAGACCTTGGAGTGCACAAAAAGTAGCTCACGCACCTCACATAAAATTGTCAAGCCCCCACGTCCAAAGGAAATATTGAAAGACGTTTCCATCCTAAGCGCATGGGAAGCCTTTTACGGGAAAGGGAGCATTAATCCATCGGCTACAATTCCGGGCGGCTTTAGCTTCTATCTCTCAGGTCCTCCCAAATTTTCACAGGACTTGAAGGATGCGACCGAGGTGCTCTTAAGCTATCGCGTGATGTTCGAAGATAGTTGGGAATGGGCAAAAGGTGGAAAATTGCCGGGAATGTGTATGTATCATCAGCGTTGTCCGTCGGACTACTTTTCATGAGTTTGAAATTAGTTGGTGGTGTTGGAGATTTGTCCTATGGGTGTACAGGAGGACGGCAGGACAATCGATGCAAATGTTTCGATGTGCGGCCAATGTGGCGGTACGTTATTTGACTCTGTACATGATTTTGTTACACGTGTGATTCAATCCTGATGTGTATGATTCTGCCTGGGAAGGTTCGTGTTCGACTTCGACTCTCTTCCAATCAAGTTTAATGCTCTGAGATTCAAGAACGTTCATCTTATCTACAGTCACTCTTCATCGAATAGTATTGACCTCAACGTTACACGTTTAGGTCCAATGGCATTGGTGAATTATACGTCTATATACCGCCAAAATCATCAAACATCGACAAACTTCTTGCTATTCCGAACTCTCACCTAAACGCGAATTACGGTGTCTCCGTCGGTCGAGGAGCATTTACATATGAATTGGGAAAGTGGACCAGCATCGCCATCCGTGTCAAGCTGAATGATATCGATCAGATGACGGGTGAGTAATTCCCCGCCCGGTCTCAGACATGGTTCTCATGCAAACCAGGTGAGATCGAGCTATGTATTGACGGAACTTCAGTAGTCCGCGTGACGAGCTTGGTCTTACGCGAAGAAGAAAATTATAGAGTTAAGGGACAGCATTTCCAGACTTTCTTTGGAGGTGATCTACGGCTGCTGGACTTCTGCTATTATTTCTGACTGGCACTCTCCATTCACTGAATAGGGCACACTGAAGATTGGGCTTCACCGAAAGATCAGAGAGCATGGTTTGCAGACATATCCGGAGCCATAATAACTTGATTCAAGTCATATTTCTCTCTGGTGATCGTAGAAGATCAATGCATTCTTATTCCACCACCAGCCAGTTCCATAAAAGACGCCAAGTTCAAAAACACATTTGAACGCCGGGCCGGGCGGCGGTTATGCACTGCCACACCCGATGCACGATCATGATCGCCAATTCGTGTCCCTTGGATTGCCTGCTTTGCAAGCCAGTACAAGGCTTTGTCTCAGTCCAGGGCTTCCAATGCTCGAATTATGCACTTACTCGAATTATGCACTTACATCACCCTTGTCTTCCATTTCTTCAGGGCTACTCCACCTCGCACGGGGGCTGTGGCTGCACAGCCAAGATCAGCGGAGCCTGTTTGCAATGAAATGATGCTACAAACATCAACATAACTCAGACACCTTCCAAGAATACAGATGCCCACCGAGTTCATCTTCACCTCTCAAAACATCCTCAAATCAACCATTCGTCAGGGTGGTTCACTCTCATACCGGGTGACTACCGAAACAACGTTCCAAGGTCGTCACAGCACGATCTTGCAATGGAACTCGGAGAAAGTCGGCGCCATATATTGGAACGAGGATGAATTCGAGATTGATGGAGAGAGGCGGCCGTTCTCGACGTTGAGCTCTGTGGCGGGCAGCGTGAGCGCCAGTAGTATGGTCACATCGAGTGGAGGGCAGATGATGTGGTGGTCTGGGGAGAATTTTCAGATATTGCTCTCCGGAGATCAAGTGAAGGTGCGTTCCTGCGCTCAATTCTATGCGCGAGATGGGCTCAATCTCAATCTGCTTTTAGGCCATTCAAAATCGCCAAACCGTCGCGTGCTTCACGCCGTATCGAGCACACATCTTTCAATCTGACGAGCGAGCGTCGATCCAAATTGGAGACGGCATATCACTCACCGACAAGACATTTCTGATCCTGGTCTTCATTTACGCAGACACAAAGAAGAATGATGCAAAGGTTCGTTACTTTGAGTACAATCCTCTTCAAACTTTATTCTGGTTCTTTGAGAGTGCTTGAGGCCGTCTTTTGATTCAAATGAGTTGGATAATCATTCTGTCTCTAATTTTTTACCCAACAGGAATCTAGGACAACCGTCAATCACCAGATGACACGCGCAATGGGGCAAAATCATCTCACAAACATTGCCCGCCTACCAATAGGTATCAGATCGTCATCTGCGCAAATTGACACATCACTGGCGCACATATTGCCTACAGGGAGTGGTGGACGTGGACTCTTGGGTGATCACCCCCTAGACGTCTCTCCACCACCGTATTCGGAATCATTTTAACGCTCGCGATGGTTCTAAGGTAGTTGGATGCACAGCAGGTTATAAGATACCAGGAAGCGCATTTTTCAGCGATAGCTTGCGCTTCTGTCTGGAAGTTATATACCACACAGTACAATTTATTTACACTCTCGATTCTCGTGGCATCTATACGTACGAACCAATCCATATCTCTTTATGCCTTGAACCGAACTTGGACAACAATACGGTTTTCCAATGCATGCTCATAACACTCATCGTCTCTATTCACTAAATTTAAGTTGCATCTCTGATGCTCCTGAATGAATGCTACAACATTGGACCGGATCTGGCACATCCAGCACTCCAGCATCCAGTGGACGCAATCTTTGCCACCACCGCAATCCAGTCCGTTCGTCTCAGGAGCCGGTAATAGTTATTTTCGACATCCACTCCAACAATGTCAACTCCCGTCGAACTCAATTTTGACTCTGAAAACCTCTACAATACCTTGATCTACGCTGAAAAATCCACAACTCCAGCGTATGCCGTCTACACAAAGTCCGACTTTCAGGGACAGCAAGAATTTAATGGAAGGGCGTTGACAACTCTCTCAAAAGGTGTAGATATGGAATTTCTAGGAGCGATTGATTGGAAGGAGAAGATGCTGGAGGTTGGTGGGAGTCGAAGGCTGTGGAGCGAGCTACAGGAGAATGTAGGCAAGACGGAATCAGCAGGAGCATTGGATTCGTATGTCATCTGTTAATGTTTTTGATCTCTAGCTACAATTCTTCAAATATACGATTCAACAGTTGTTGGCAGTGGACTGAGTGGAGGCGGTCAAACCAGATCTTCCGCTTCGCGACGAACATATCAGGGGAGATTCACGTACGCCGGGCTTTCTCACCGACGCAGACCCACTAACGTATACCTTGTCGTACTGCAGGTTAGCGCATTCAGAGAGAACTCGAGCGCAGCAACACCTACAGCTACATTCACACCCTTTCGGCAACACCTTATAAAGAAGAACAAACGTGCACGTCTTTCCCTGCTCACCCCTACCGCAATTCAAGAACAGCAATTTGTGATTCTCGTGGTGCTCTACACCGTTATGAGAGGGCAAGATCTCGAGGTGAGTTACTCTCGTGCATTTCCTACATCGTCGGACCTCTGATCATGCGATTTTTCTATGCAACGGTGATCAGAGAGAGCGAAGGTCAGCCAATGGCATAGGGCGCTTCACTCTGAAAGCCCCAGGTGACTCTGGCAGCGCCTCTGCCAGAGCGTACAACGTCGTACTCAAATGATGTACACATATTGGACAATTGCAATATCATCGAGATCTAGTCCACTTCCTCGTGTGGGAAATCCGGTAGAAAAGAGTAGCCCTCCCGCCTCCAAATCACGCAGGGTGAGTGAATTGTCCTCACACGCTCTTCACTTAGCTCTTGCAGATAAGTAGAATCCAATTCCCTCTTAGTCCATACGATGGTGAGCCATGTTCTGGCCCTTTGTATCAAGTTTATCTTGTGAACTGTCTAGGATAGTAGCAGCGAGGCGGTACAGAGTTGATTGTTTTCGAACGCACTCTACTTTCTTCTCTCCGTAGGCCAACTATACGGTGATGCACACTGCGAAAAATATATTGGATGGATCAAGGTTAGATGACGGGTTTCAATGAGGTTTATGGCTGGGTTAGCTAGCTATGCTTTCCGTGGACATACAACAACCAAAGCAATACCATTCCTACGAAACTGTACAGTACATGCACCATATGTAGTGTATGTAGGTGAGGCAAATTCAAGTATGCGTGTAGCAAAGGGGTGCGGGTACTGAAAGAAAACTTCGAGCTATAGAAGGAAGCATAGTTGACAAAAGTCTGAGGCCGAGCGAGCGATTCTCAGGCTCCACACGCTTCACGTATTGAAAGCAAGATACGCTCCAGTGACGGAGTGAAGCTGGGTGTCCCACCAGGTCTGAATATGCCACTGCATTCCATCGCTCGTCACGTTGTCTGTGAACAAATCGACTCGTAGATTATAGTTGCGGTCAGCATTAAACTGCTTTATCGCGGTGAAGATGGATGGGGGTCTGGAGAACCTCGTATCGAAGCTCGTGTAACCGTCGAAAGGAAGACGTCCGAAACCATCCCCTCTGAAAGATCCGATCTCCACACCAGCCTTGTGTGCTGGGAAGGCAATCCACGTCACAAGAGCACCACCGGACCACGAGTCACCTTGGGTTTCAACGTGAACGTTAAAACCACCAACGCTAATGTTGTCGGCGTAGACTCCGAGGTTCCAGCAGCCCTTGATGGAGAAACCCGAGATGCCGACAAACACTTTTGGAGGCTGGTCAAAAGGCTTCGAGAAAGGGACGAATCCATCAATGTACCCGGGACCAGTTTTTTCCCTCTTCCGAATCACTTGAGTGTCAAATACACCGAACTGAAAATCGGTCTCATTCTCCGTCTTCTTGAAATATGACGCTCCAGCGTTGTGAAGCCCACCCCCCATATTGTTTAGTCCCATTTGGAAATAACCGTTCTTCTTGACATCGACTGTGGCGTCCAATTTGTATTCGGCAGCACTGTGTTCCATGTCGAGAAAATTTAGGCCCAAGGCAACATCGTAAGAGGTGGGATCGGGGGAGTTGAGGTCCACTGTGTGCAAGTATTCCGAGCAACTTTTAATCTTCGGGTTGTCAACTCGGGAGCTGCATATAAGATTCATGATGTAAACCTAGATTAACAAGTTGAATAGCAAGAATATGAGATTAAAATGGTTAAATGACCCTGGGTTCTGGGGAAACACAAAATAATGTCAACTGTGCGGTACCGTCAGCGCGTAGGATATTCGTACCTGAAGCACTTGGGAAAAGGCAGGGAGAAGGCAGGGAGAAGGGAAAGGCAAGACAGATGTAGAAATAGAGGGAAGGACGCCACAATGTCCACGATGTCTTATTGTCCTTCCTGGGCGCTTAAGCGGTCACTTCGGAAGACAAGAGAAGACCAGTGGATCAAGCGCACGTCTCAATCTCATCCTCTCGCCTCGATAAAAATTCACACAAACATTAATAGGCAACGTAAGTCAAACATTTATCAACTCCAGATCGAACTCACATTTGAGTCTTAAAACTTCTACGGTACCCCCGGGCCAACTAGGCTGAAAAATCGACGACTCCATCGTACAAGATCGTACACCATGTTCACAAAGTTAAATATTCAGGAACGGAGGATTCCACCGGGTGCGGTGGTATTGGTGGGAGCCATTCGCTATACGAATTTGTAATTACCATGAGTGGAAATCAAATATGTTGCTTCGAGACGAAGGCAGGGGAATCAACGTACGTACGACAGTTTACGGTTCGAAATAATGTTTGGCACTCAAATAGACCCTCGTCTAATACCGGTTGGCTTAGTCCCACAGAAGTCAAGTTAAGCACTCGCGCTAACTCCATTCCGACAACGTGCTATAAAGAAAACGACTGGGGGCGTCTTTCTCTGCTGCAATTGAAGAACTGATTCTCACGGTGCTGTATGAACACATGACAGAACAAGACCTCTATGTGAGCTCTGGCCATTCCTTCTTCGTCGGATCTCTCATTATGTGAGTTTTCTACATGACGTTCATCAGAAAGAGCGGAAACATGGGTTTCACCCTCAAAGCTCCCGGCGACCGCAGCAGCGCCTCTGCCCGAGCGTACTCTTAGCCCATACGATGGTGAGCCCGGTTCTAACTTTTTGTATCAAGTCTACCTTGTGAACTGTCTAGGATTATTAATACCAGCAAGGTGGCACAGAATTGAGTGCTTTCGGACACACTCTACTTTCTTCTCTCCGCAGGCCAACTACACGGTGATGCACACTGCGAAAAATATATTGGATGGATCAAGGTTAGATGACGGGTTTCAATGAGGTTTATGGCTGGGTTAGCTAGCTATGCTTTCCGTGGACATACAACAACCAAAGCAATACCATCCCTACGGAACTGTACGTGACTTGCATCATATGTAGTGTACGTAGGTGAAGCAAATGCAAAATTGCGTGTAGCAAAGGGGTGCGGGTAGGGAAAGAAAATTTTGAGCTATAGAAAGAACCAATGCATAGTTGATAACAGTCTAAGGCTGAGCGAGCGATTCTCAGGCCCCACAGGCTTCAAGCGCACGTGTGAAAAGCAAGATAGGCTCCAGTGACGGAGTAAAGCTGAGTGTCCCACCAGGTCTGAATGTGCCACTGCATTCCATGGCTCGTCGTATTGTTTGTAACCAAATTGATTCGTATGCCGTTGTTGTGATCGGCATGAAACTGTGTTATCGCGGTGAAGATGGATGGGGGTCCGGAGAACCTCGTATCGAAGCTCGTGTAACCGTCGAAAGGAAGACGTCCGACACCATCCCCTCTGAAGGATCCAATATCCACACCAGCCTTGTGCGCTGGGAAGGCAATCCAGGTCACAAGAGCACCACCGGACCACGATTCACCTTCGGTTTCAACGTGGACGTTGAACCCGCTAGCACTGATGTTGTCGGCGTAAACTTTAAGATTCCAGCAGCCTTTGATGGAGAAACCCGAGATTCCAACAAATACTTTTGGTGGCTGGTAAAAAGGCTTCGAGAAAGGGACGAATCCATCAATGTACCCGGGACCGGTTTTTGTCCTCTCCCGAATTACTTGGGTGTCAAATACACCGAACTGAAAATCGGTATCATTCTCCGTCTTCTTGAAATATGACGCTCCGACATTGTGCAGCACGCCCCCCATATTGTTTAGTCTCAATTAGAAATAATCGCTGTTCTTGGTACCAATTGTGGCGTCCAATTCGTATTTGGCAACACTGCTGGAAGTACCAGAGGTTGATCCCATATCCAGAAGATTTAGGCCCAAGGCAACATCGTAAGTGGTAGGATCGTGGCAGTTGAGGTCCACCGTGAGCGAGTAGTCCTCGCATCCTTTGATCTTCGAGTTGTCAGTTCGGGTGCTGCCTATAAAATTCATGATGTGGACCTAGAACAACGAGTTGAACAGCAGCAATACAAGAGAAAAACGCTTGAATGAACCTGGAATCTGGGGAAATATAAAATGATGTCAATCGCGTGGTACCTTCCGCGCGTAGGATACTCGCACCTGAAGTACTCGGAAAGGCAGGCAGAAGGCAGGCAGAAGGGAAAGGCAAGACAGATGTAGAAATCAAGGCTTTCATTCACTGGCGATAGGAAGGACGCCGCTATGTCCGCAATTTCTTGACCTTCCCCATCGATATACCTGAGCGCTTAAGAGGTCAGTGGGCACTTTGGAACTTGAAGACAAGCGCTAGTAGCTTAAAGAGCGCGTCTGTCAGGTTATTTCCATCCTCTTGCCTCTGCAGACAGTGGTAAAGATTCAGACAACAAGTAGTGGACATCCTACTTCAACATGATCGAACTCAAATTTGACCCTTAAAACCTATACGGTACCCCCAACTATGCTGAAAAATCACTGGCTCCATCGCACAAGATTGTACACATGATGTTTACAAAGTTGAAAAGGGGGATTCAATAGCTAAAGCAATACCATCCCTTCGGAACTGTATGTGATTTGCACCATTTGTAGTGTATGTAGCTGAAGTAAATGCAAATACATATGCCTGTAGTAAAGGAGTGTGGGTACGGAAAACAAAAAACTCTGAGCTATAGAAAGAACCAATGCATAATTTTGAGGCCGAGCGAGCGATTCTCAGGCCCTACAGGCTTCACGTATTGAATGCAAGATATGCTCCAGTGACGGAGTAAAGCTGGGTGTCCAGCCAGGTCTGAATGTGCCACTGCATTCCACCACTCGTTACTTTGTCTGTGAATAGATTGATTCGTATGGTATCGTCGCGGTCGGCGTGAAACTGTGTTATCGCGGTGAAGATGGATGGGGGTCCGGAGAACCTCGTATTGAAGCTCTTGTAACCATCAAAAGGAAGACGTCCGACACCAACCCCTCTGAAAGAACCGATCTCCACACCGGCCTTGTGCGCTGGGAAGGCAATCCACGTCACAAGTGCCCCACCGGACCACGAGTCACCTTCGGTTTCAACGTGGACGTTGAACCCGCCAACACTGATCTCGTCTGCGTATACTTTGATGCTCCAGCAGCCCTTGATGGAAAAACCCAAGATACCGACAAATAGTTTTGGCGGCTCGTCAAAAGGCTTCGAGAAAGGGACGAATCCATCAATGTACCCGGGACCGGTTTTTGTTCTCTCCCGAATTACTTGGGTGTCAAATACACCGAACTGAAAATCGGTCTCATTTTCCGTCTTCTTGAAATATGACGCTCCAACGTTGTGCAGGACGCCCCGCAGATTGTTTAGTCTCAATTGGAAATAACCGCTCTTCTTGACACCAATTGTGGCGTCCAATTCACGTTCGGCAACACCGCTGGGAGCACCAGAGGTTGGTCCCATGTCCAGAAAATTTAGGCCCAAGGCAACATCGTAAGAGGTAGGATCAGGGGAATTGAGGTTGAATGTGAGCAAGTATTCCTCGCAACATCTGATCTCCGGATCGTCAGCTCGGGAACTGCCTATAAGATTCATGGCGTGGACCTAGAATAAAAAGCTGAACACCAACAATATGAGAGAAAAACACTTGAATGACCCTGAAATCTGGTGAAATAGAAAATAAAGTCAATCGCGTGGGACCTTCCGCGCGTACGATACTCGCACCTGAAGCACTCGGAAAAGGCAGGGAGAAGTGAAAGGCAAGACAGATGTAGAAATCAAGGCATTCATTCACTGGGGATAGGAAGGACTCCGCTATGTCCGCAATTTTTTGTCCTTCTCGATCGATATCCCTGAGCGCTTAAGAGGTCACTTGGAAGACAAGCGCTAGTAGCTTAAAGAGCGCGTCTCAACCTCGGGTGTCAGGGTAGTTACATCCTCTTGCCTCTGGACAGTGATAAAGATTCAGGCGACAAGTATTGGAAATCCAACTTCAACATGGTAGGACTCACATTTGGCTCTTAAAACCTCTACGTTACTATGCTGAAAAATCCCCGACTCTATCGCACAAGATCGTACACCATGTTCAGCGTTCACAAAGTTGAATTTTAAGGACAAGGGGATTCTACTCGGTGCAAGTGGTAAAGTGGTATTGGTGATTGATTGGAGGGAGAAGTTACTGGAGGTTGGTGGGAGTTGGAGGCTATGAAGCGAGCTTCGGCCCCATGCAGGAGAGACGAAGGCAGGGATATTGCCAGATTCGCATGTCGTCTCTTCGTTTTTCCTTTCCGCCACAGTCCTCATTCGCTATATGAATCTGAAGTTACCGTGAGTGGAGCTCAAATATGTCGCTTCGAGATGAACGCAGAAGGGGAGATCCACGTACGTAGGGCAGTTTACGGCTCGAAGTTATTCCGGCACTCAAATACTCAAATAGACCCTCGTCCAATACAGGTTGGCGTAGTCCCACAGAAGTCAAGTGAAACAACGAGCGCGCTTACTCCATTCTGTAGTAGCCGCAGTATGGTTAGGGAAGGTCGTTTGGTTGATCGGAGACATATTTGATTCTAGTCTGCCAGTGCTTTGGCCGGATGTGACTTGAGAATAGTGTATCCTTCGCAGCTTCAGGAATGCAACATATCCCTTTCTATTTTACAATACGTCCAACAAGAACTTCCGTCATTTCGTAAAGAGCACATGCTGCAGTTCTTTGATATCTGTCTTACCTACAACCGTTATTATTTCCAACTCCACAAGCTTAAGAGAACGGATTTGGTGCCTTCCGAGCTCTCACTCTGCAAGGTTTTATCTTCATGTAACACGTGCTCCACTAGTCTCGAACCCAGCCGTTATGTTTCAGTATACACGAGTATATACTTACTATAACGTCTGGTAGAACTTAACCGTGATGTAGTACAGGAGGTTTAAAACTCCGAAAAGACTTTTATGGAACAGTCACGTGTACCGGCTAGTGTTGCCGCGGCTCGGTCCGGTCCGGTCTTGGCTCGGCTTCAACCGGCTTGGGCCATTTGAGGGCTTCAGAGCCTAGCCGAGCCATGTGACAGCAACCGGCTACGGCTGCAGGCGGCTCAGAACCGGCTAAGCCGTGGTCCATTGCCAAATCGGGTAGTTAGTGCACAGCGGTAACAGCGCTGGCGCCATAGAACCTCCACTGCCTCTGGGACCACACTAGGCGGTGTACAGCGACAACCACAATAAGAAGGTGGGCCCAGGGACCACGAAATGGGGATGGCAAATATCACCTTGTGGGAGCGTGACGTCACAGCTGTGACACAAAAGCGTGACATATGTTGACCCACCTCCAATCTGGGGCTCCTGGCTGGTCAAACACCTTTCCATTTACATATACATAGTATAAAGTATTTAATACATGTGTAGCTATTATCTCAACCCGATCAATAGTTATTTTCACATCACAAAGTCATCTAAACTGCCTCATTCTTCCTTTTGTGTGACATGTGTCACACGTGACAGCTGTGTGACGTAACACCCAATTCAGTTGTTTTGGCTGTAGCACATTCTACAGCCATTTGCAGGTCAAACTTTGATTGTAGAATATGTGTAGAATTTCCACAAAAATTTTTGTATGAAGTTTAATTTAAAGTCCTGGGCCATCTAGCATTCTTACGATCAAAATTAATTCCAAACCTTACTGCTCTATAGCAGGGTTCCACCCTCATTTCTGGGCTCAGCTTGAGTGATGAAAAATGATCCTAAAAACATTGAGAAGAAAATGTCTAGAGTAAATTCTTTTTATAATGCCTCAGTGCTTGGGCTTCACGGTCGGTAGGGAGCGAGAAAAGCTATAGTTACCCAATTTGGGTGTGAACCCATGGCTTGTCCGGCTTTAATGGCTGCAAGCTGCAGCCAGCCGTTCCCTAATTTAGCCAAGCCGTACCCAGCCATAAGCCGATGACGTGGCTTGGCTCGGCTAAATATCGGCTTGGCTCCACCGGCTCGCGGCTTTCGAGCCGGACCGCGGCAACACTAGTACCGGCTCATTAGTATTTCCCCTAACTCCTTTTCGGCATTTTTCTGAGTTTATGAGCCTCAGCAGCGTTTGCTCGACATGTAGCAAAAACAAGGACCGCAAATGCGGACCCCTAGAATGGATAAGGCAGCGAGCAGTGGCTAAATACAAGTACATACAACGAAAGAAGATGGGAGCGGTGAAGCCGCATACTGTATTAACAGCAGGTGGGAATGATAAACAATGAAACTGAGCGAAAAAGCTGTCAATACTTTTGGGAAAATATCAGTATAAAAAAACCTGATATTCTCAGAATGAGCGCGATGCGCATACCTGTGCTGTAGATAGTGCAAAGAGGAGGACGGCAAAGGAGGATAGGGGCCCCAAACTGCTTCATCTTCGACTTGGCCTCCGGCACATACCGGAAAACGGAACGAGGCAGAGAGCCAGTGGCAATGCCAGCTGACGAGGTGAGCATAGCTCTGGGCAGTGATCAGCAGCGCTGATCGATGCGATATGATGAGAGGGCGTAGAGGCCTCCGAAATAGCTCCTTACCTCCGGAACCCGCTGTAACGTTGACCAAGGAGTAGGAGACCATACGTGTCGAGTCGTTCCTGGCCAAGAGCCTTGATCTTCTTGATTACTGAGGTATATGATAGGGTGAAAAATGCATGAATGAGAACATCAAACTATGAGCACGATGCTCCATATGCAAAGAGATAAATCCCTGTAGTCTGAAACTCGGTCGAATGTTCGTTACGAGCCTGCGCGAGCATGCACAGCACTGTAACAAGAACCTTAGAGATAGATTAGGATTGCACTTCAAGAATCGACACGTACTCACCAGATCTTGACCTTTCCACAGCTCTTGGTCGATCTTCGAACTCTTGCCAACAGCGCTTAAAACCTTACGCATGTTGGGAGCAAGCCTCTCTGCATCTGAGAGAAGCCTATCTAAGGAAAAGCTCTTGAGGAGGTCAGAAACCTGGGTTCCTGTGCGTGGTCAGGTGCTCTGCAATTCACTCACTCTCCTCGGCAAGGATTTCTGCTGTGATGTTGAAGGCCCAATGTTGGGCTACTCCCGGCTGTCGCTTCATATCAGAAGTTCTTGCCCGTGCTGAACAAGCATTTTTGAGACGCACGATGAGTGCATCTGATCCTTTGCAACTCAAAAAGACCGGCGAGGGCGGCGGCGGCGGCGGCTTGAGCATCGCGTTCGTGCTGCGTATTGAGGGTGTCAGGCAATAGGACATTTTGAGCAACGCTGCGAATCCTCTCCGGGGCTGGAGATGGGTTGTAAGGCTTGAAGATGGAGTTTTTGTTCAGTGTGTAGCGCTTTCGTTGCGACGTGCGTTGACCGTGAGTTGTCCCTGTGTACAATTATAGCTAACATAACCATACTAAGATAAGGGTTCATATCCAAATAAGGCTCTTCGGTGTTTGAATTCTCCTGTACTCGATCAAGGGAATGTTCTACCAGTCTACATAGGTATCATTACGGTCAACTCGTCCCCCACTATCCTTCCCTCCCCATCATCGTAGCACCAAGCATAGTGAATGATACTCTAAGTAGACTGGTCACGAGTCTAGTGCTCCACTAAGGCGATCGAGTTGTCAATAAATTTCTGGGAACGTCAAGCATAATGCTGCCCCTTTAGCGCTCAGCTTACCTTGATAAACACGGCCAATATCAGGCTAGCATCTTACCATCCTGCAATGTCATCACCTGGGCTCATTTCGACTCTGATAACTTCTACAATACCTGCATCTGCACCGAGAAATCCAAGACTACAACGTATACCGGGATCTACGAAGTCAGATTTCCAGGAATGGGGAGGATTTCATGGCAGGTTGTTCACGAATCTTTCAAAGGGGCCAGGCACGGATCCGGGATGTGGTGAAGGCGATTGATTGGAAGGAGCAGATTTTTGAAGTCAATCGGAGTTGGAGACCGTGGAGTGACATCTAGGGGGTACCATAGGTTCGTATGTTATCGATTCATTTCGCGAGTGGAGATGGACAGGCAAGACCTTCCGTGTTGAGATAAACGAGCAGGGAAGATTTACATATGTCGGGCAGTCTCACAAGCGCAAAGCTGATTGTCGCGCATAATTTCTTCTGCCGCAAGGTGGTCGTAGACGCGGTGAAAGTAAATGAAGCAGTAGCCAGCTTCATGCCATACCAACGACACCCCCTAAAGAAAAACGAATCCTCAGGTGTTCCTCTTCTAACAGTGCCCGCGATGCAAGAACAAAAGTTCCTGATCCTCGTGGTGCTGTACAGAAGACAAGATCTCGCGGTAAGCTTGTTTTGGTATTGCCGACCCCACTTGCGAAATTGGGCTGCGACCCCGACGCAGCGTCCGAACCGGGCATACACCTTGTCAACGTGGAATGTTCCTAAGTTCACCGTCTTCTCGCTGTCGGTCAGTCATCAATGTTTGGATTTCCATTGAACGTGTCATGTTGAATTTCCATTGTGCCTGTCGAGTCGATGTAAAGAACAAGCGAATATGTTATTTCAAGCTCCGCAAACTTTGAGGTTCCAACTCCGCGAGTCGCTATTCCACTCAATATGACAGCGGGTCGGCACTAGTTTGATGAATGATCGTCCAAGCAAGCAACCTGTCGTAAATTGTCCCTGTCCCTCACCTATGCTAATGTACTTGCCAAGCGCGTACAACCCGAAAAGACTGACGTGAAAAATTGTAGAGCGTTGACACCCGCTCGACGAGACATGCGGAATGTTGCCTGGGTAGTCAGAACTCGAGTTGTGCTCGCGAACTTTGAAGGGGCTCTGGCGGTATAAATACTCGCAAGAGTTATCTATCCTCTCATCAACTCTTCGCTTGATAACCATGCCTAACCAGTCAATCTCAGCACCGTCTCCCGCGTCCAGTATCCCTCCCAGTCCCCCCGCGCACATTGCATCGCCTGCTACGCACAAGGTTTGGGATGCGATCGTGAGGAAGGCTGATTCTGTTGTTGTCAAGGGATTGACGGTGCTCAAACCCGTCGCGCTCAAAGCTCCCGCTCCCGCGGACGGTGCCGCACGCGCCCTGCCAACTGAAGCGATGGAACCTCCTCTTCCCGCGTTGCCCCCTGCTAGCGGATTCATTCTGAGCGGCCAAGTTATCGTGTTCGGCGTTCAGAATTTGACTGGAAAGATCCGCAGTTTCCATGGCCCTCCTCCGGCAGGCCTCGGAAACACTGGGTCCAAGAAGCCATCCTACCAGCATATTGCCCTAGATAACTCCATCGGCCTCTCCGACTTATTTCCCTTCGTCGCCGGCAGGTTCTCTCAAGAATTTGCAGCTTAACAAGCCCTGTGATCACTGCACAAAGCCATCAGCTGTGAGTTTCTTTGTCCTCATCGTTAAGAAGTCACTGAAGCCACTGATTTTCAGCGACCCCACGAAGAGCGCTGGGTGGCACGTTGGTGCTCGCGTCACCATTGGCAAGGAGCATGGTGCCATCTATAACTTCCTCAATAAAGTCCTTAGCCTTAGCGACACGGTATTGTCGTTCCCAGTCCACATCCCACTGGGCGCAGAATGGACATGGAAAGAAATTCCGACGACGACGACGACGACGAGCGTTTGCGTCGAGGGCAAGATTCCGATTGATCAGAAGACGAAACCTGCCGGTGTGAAGCTTTTCGATGGTGTGATCCTGACGCAGGTCAACGTACAGCTGCAAGGCGATAACTCGAGTGGGAAATTGGCCTATTCCTTCGCCGTGTACGGTGAATTGAATTTAGTAACTCCTGGGTCCACGACGCCCTTGGCCATGAGATACACCATCAAGGAGGCTGACGGTAAAGCTAAGCTCGACGCTACGACGGGGAGTACTTGGTCGAATGCATTTGGAATCGGCATTGACGTACGTTGAGCGTTCGTTCATTTTGTATGCCCAGCCGGCTAACGGATTGTGTTCAGCTGGAACCCGTTTCGCTGACGGCTGAATTCGACCTTAGCGGACCATTGAAAAACCTAGATCTCAAACTGTCGGCTGCGTTCTCTGCTGGCAATGCGTCGGGAACGTTCAACGGTGATTATTCCACCACCGGGATTTGGTCACTGATCGCGCATGTCGACCACTTCGACATCAAGGCAGTTTCTGACGTTTTCAAGCACATCACCGGAGAGACGCTTGACGCTCCTGAAAAGACGGATGTCGTGCTGGGATCTGCTGACATAGAGATCTCAAAAAGTGCCGGAGCGGACGGCGCAAGTTTAGCGATTACGCTGGAGGATTTGCAGTTCGACAAGTACCACGCGCCGAAAGCCTCGTTGACGATTTCGTCGTCAGGTATTGTCATCGAGGGTAACATTGCAGATGTAGCATTCAACGATGTTACCCTGAAGGGGGCGTCGATGAAGGCGAGTTTTGAGATGTCGAAGTCGTCCAAGAACTCGACATCCAAGAACTCGTCGTCCAAGAACTCGGATGTTATGCTTCAAGGCGTCCTCATATTTGATCCGTGCCCCGCACTCGCCATTTCAGCTGCTGTGCATCTCTATAAGGGCGAGGAGGGGCTCGAATGGACAATTTACGGGGCTTTCCCCGAGGGAAAAGCCCTCGCGCTGGTTGATCTCGTTCCATCGCTCAAAGCCACACCTTTCGGTACTCTAGCATTGGGGGACGTGCTATTCGTTGCTGCGTCCAAAGACAACCCCGAGCTCAGCGACCTGAATCCCCAGAAGTATACCGTTGGTGCAGGTATGATGACTCCAAATCGTTGGTCTCTTTATACTCAAGAGCGTGTCAGGTGTCCAAATTTGCGCTGCTTTGGAGCAGATTTCCGGCGTTCAGCAGCTCCTGCGAGGCAAGCCGCCCGCGCTGACACTCTCTGCCAAGTGGAAAAAACCATCCCAAGGTTCCGAGACCTCATCAGGTTTCGAGCTAGACGTCTGTTTGCCGTCTGAGACTTCCATCCACCTCGGTCGAGGTATCACAACAGATCCCATCGAACTGAGGTTGCAGACCTCCAGACCCTTCTCTCTGAATATCTCCGCCGGGGTCAAGGTTCCAGTTGCCAAGAGTCCGGCTCCGCTCGACTTCAAAATGATTCTGGGATTGATCGCTGGCGTAGGCGGACAACTTCCGACAGTGAGCTTCAGTGGTGACATGGACGGCTTCTGGGTGAATCCTTTCGGCATCAGCGACCAAGTCAAGATTGGGAACCTCCTCATGTCCCTCAACATCATCCTCCCAGAATTCTTCCTAACAGGTGTACCATCCGGTTTCTCACTCGCAGGCACAATCGGGGTCGGGGAGACTACGATTTCGACCGCAGTGGACGTCAGCGAAAATCCTGAGCGTGAGTACTGCCTCAGGTTCTTCTTCGTTCAATTCTGACATATCGGGTCTGCGAAACAGAGGAGCTCATAAGGGGTTCGTTACACACAATGAGTATAACCGACGCAGAAGAATTCATACATACCTTTACCGGCCTTAAATTACCCGCCATCCCGAACTTCCTGGTGATCACAGACGCCGAAGCATTTCTATCAACCGGAGTGGCGCTGGGACCGACAGACTATCCTGCAGGATTCTCCTTCAAGGCAGAAGTCATATTTTGTGGTGCCAATCTCAATGCATCCGCAAGCTTTTTGGACAAGACGCTGAAGATCGGAGGCGATGTATCTGGCCTCAAAGTCGGCCCGTTCACCGTGACAGGGCACGATAGTCCTACTGCATCTCTCGACTTGGAGTTCGGCGAATCGATACAACACGTTAGCATTGACGGAAAGATCGACTTCCTCGGTATCGACGTCGCTTTGCTACTCCACCTTGACCTCAAGCCGACTCCCACGTTCTCCTTCGATTTCATTCTCCAGTTCACATCATTATTGACGTTCCAAGTCGATGCGACCATGGCGGGCGGTACCGAGATCCACAGTTTTTCAGACCTATCTCATCTCGACTTTGTTCTGGACGCTACATTCGAGCAACACCTGTTGGATTATGTTCGCGACCAAACGTTGGCCCAGCTCGAGAAAGCCAAGGCGGCTGTTAAAGGCGAGATTTCCGCGGCTCAGGCTAAAATCACCGCTACCGAACAGAAATACCAGGATGACATCGCTAGCGCTCAGAAGGCTGTTGACGCTGCAAATGCGGCATGGCAAGCGCACGCCAAGAAAATTCATGAGTCCTCGCAGAATGTCATCGATACGTACAATGCCAAAGCGAAGCAGTTGCAGGCCGACCTGGATGCGGAGCGAACCAAATTCAATTTGACGATGAAGAACGCCGAAGGAGCATTACAAAGCGCCAACTCAGAGCGAGCATCAAAGTTGCAGGCGGCGCAGGCGGATGTTACAAAGGCCAAAGGGACATGGGATCAGAGCGTGGGCGCGGCGGAGGCAGATCTTCAAAAGAAGCAGGTGCTTCTTAACCAGAAGTTTGGAAATGCAGGACATCACGGACGCAGAGAACAAGGTGAACTCCATCCAAGGAGATATCAACAAGATCCAAGGCACCATTAATGACTACGAACACGCGCATTGGTATGAGGTCTGGTGAGTACCGTGATTCTGCTTCCAGGTCGGTCACCTAATGATATTTCATGTACAGGAAAAAGGCCGCGATTCCCGCGCTTGAAGTCTCGATTGGCGGGCTGAAGGCCTCCCAGCTTGCTGCCGACGGTGTTCTGGAGACGTGCAAAGCTATCGTGAAGGGCGGTGACTACCTCACTGCAAAAGGCGCTATTCCCCTCGCAGAGCATGCTGTCGAAGAAGCGGGGAAAGTCGGAGATGCTGCTTTCAAAGCAGCTCAGGACGCCCTGGTAGCAGTCGACAAAATAACCCAGAAGCTCGTTGAGGATGCCCAAAAAGCCCTTTCTGTGGTACAAAGCGCTGGTGACGCGGCCTGTAAAAGTGCCGAAGCGACCTAAACCAATTTATAGCCACTGGACGCGCCATCCTTGATGCGGCGCAGAAGGCAATCGACGAGCTGGCACAATGCGCAGAGTGGCTGGCGTATCAGGCGGCGACTGCAGCGCTTGCGTTGGCAAATCACGCCACGCATTCGCTCGATATTGCCAAGGGAGCACTGGAGGTTGCGCAGGCAGGTGCTGTTGGCGTGATGGATATCGCCGAGGACGTAGTGAAAGTCGCGACGGAGACGCTGAACATCACGGAGATCAAGTTGCATGGTTCACTCCAAGGAATTCTGCACAAAGGAGAGTCTTTCACGGCCACAGTTACACTTTCGGTCATGGGAGGGAAGCCGGAGACGCTCCGCCTTTGAATCTCAACTTGAAATCGACACACGACTTCGTAGTGGATATCTTCAAGGGTTTCTGCAACCATAGCGCGGTTCAGAGCCCTAAAGCCGTTGCAGCGGCGCCAGCGCATCCGAGTGCTCCAGCGTAACTATCTCCAAGATTTTAATCATCTATCAATATCGTTGTTATTATGCAATATACCTACCTAAAATGAAGAACATTTCTCCATCCTGAAACATAATATATCCCTCAGAACATG
>CAWUCR010000290.1:0-17186 GCA_963920665.1 Straminergon stramineum
CCAACACACAGTCCCTGCATCATCATCATCATCATCATGTCATAGGGAACCACCCCTAGGATATGACGGAGATGTTGCAAGTGCGTCACCGCAGCTAACCAGATATTGTTGGAGGTGAGTATGATACACACTACATATTCTTGACTTATCAAGGCAGCGCTCGGTTTTGGTCCTTAGCGGGGGATTGGTGCAAGGATCTCATGGAGCACCAGCCTTGCATGGCAAGCGAGCAGCTACAAAATGCAGGTGCCATTTATGGCTTTGACCTGATGCAGTCCTTGCGCTCAGGGTGGAACAACAGCTGCTTTAATGGATCCCGTTGGAAACGCCCACCTGTGGGGCACATGCGAGAATGTTTGGGATGATGTTGACAGCCTCCTCCCAAAACCCTCCGTCAGAGATGACGTGTGCTGTTGCAACAGTTCCATTTAGTGTAATGTTTGTGGTTGTGGGTACCTACACGAACGCAAAAGAAAGTCAGCTGGCTCTTGTTGAGCAGCCTCCTCAAAACATCACCTGTCTTGGTCTACATAAAACAGCACTGCCAGAAATATCAAGCATATGTCAAGCATCCAGTCCACCGCATTGCTGTTATTCTGTCCGAAAACTAGTGCACGCAGCGGCAATTAAGGTCTCTTGCATGGGTGCATTGCCAGCGCGGGTACACATCTCACACCTGAAACCCACTGGTCCAGGATTGATGGTGCTGACTGTTATTGTATGCTCCTGCAGAACTGAGCTTGAGTCAGCTGGTGTGAAGGACCCGTCCACGAGGTCAAAGCAATCCGGCATTGGCAAGCTAGAAGGTGCACTGCGGCATTGCATTGGCCAGGCGATCCTGCGCAAGCCTGAGATGAAAGTCAAGGGTAGATGTGGAGGCAAACAGAAGACCCACCAGCAGCACAGCCAATACGGCCCTGCAGAGCAAGCATGAGCACAAAGAACAGCATCTGGCCTGCCTCTGCATGTGCATGACTTCAATATGTCAGGCGATTGCCAGTGAAGCTGGGCATGCTCGGTCATTCACAAGCTGTCGTTCTATGGATGAGCAGGCATTGAGGTGACTCAAGTGCGTATATACCTGCGGATCCCATAATCAAGCCAAATGTCTCTCACGCACAGACGAGGCCTGCGGCGGGTGATACGAGAACTTAGGTCGCCATCACAACGGAATGCGACAGGCGACTGTTATGCTCTCAAGACATGCGCTTATAAACCCGTCGGCCCATTGTTACCAACGCTGACTCTCTTAAATGTCGACTGTTCGATGAATGCGATACAGAGAGCTGCTGGTGAAGTCGCTCAAGGCCTGCAGAGATCAATCACTCATATGGTAGTCGTGCACCTGAAGTCCAACCAGGCAAAGTATGATCATGTGCGGCCACTGCCCTTGTCGAGCGGATATCGTACGCTCTCCTTTGCGATCGCTCTCCTCTTTCACTTCTGTCCCTCGTGAGTTTGGATTCTCCCGATTTCTCAAGAGATTTGATGGATGACGTCACTCCTGACGGGCGATCGCTGAGGGGCTGAGGCGGGGAATGTGGCTGGCCACCAATGCCTTCTTACAGTTGATGCTGTAGAACTTGCTGCAAATGTGCAGACTACATAGTGAGATAAGGCCATTATCAAGGCGGGCGCAGTCGTCGAATCCGACAATCGAGCTTGCATGGCCTCCGAGCGTGGCTGCCAAATCTACCGATGTTAAAGCACATCCCTCCATGCAGTGGCATCTCAGAGCATACTGACTCTATCAATGATGGCGATGAACGAGGAATTCTGTTGTCAAACTCGGAGTCTCATACATTCGTTCACTTATCATGTACCATACATAGTATGTGTAAGGCAAAGCAGCAAGCTCTCAGCTCAGCCGATGTATGGCTGGCAGTTCTACAGCGGTCTTTTACAGCTCTGGGATGTAAGCTCTTTCATGTCCATCGACAGCCTAAGCACCTTCAGTGTTCATTCCACCTTAGCTAAATTCAGATTGCATCTAAAAGAGGAGTAAAGAGATGCGCAACAGGAAGGACTGCTACTGCAACTTGAATCTTGAAGATGGTGCTCATGTCAGCTGTCAGCCTACCAGGTATACTCCCAAGCTCAATGTCTCATTTGAGTTCCTGAAGAGCATTGATATGCTGGCCTCGTATCACTTGCCATAAGCATGGCTGCCTATAAGCAGCATTGCAGGGAGATCTCTCAAAGCTCATGGTGGCAGCATATGCGCTGCTCTGTACATCTCATGGCGCATAACTGCCAGAACTGAGTAGGACAACCAAGTCAAGGCCTACTTGAATGCCTCTGCAGGCAATGCTTCAGTTTCTTTGCTTGCAAGACTGTGATTTATCGGCATTATTCTGGTATATTCATGCCTGCGTCCTGCTTGGGAGGTCTCAGACATGGCTGTCTAGACTCTGCTGTTGATTCAATAGCAAGTCAGGGCTCTTAGGGAATCTACGATTAGGGCACCTGTAAGCACATACATGCCAAAAGAGGCCGGCAACACAGCGGGATCAGCTTTCTGCACGGCCTGCTTGCCCTTCACACAGTCGCTAGCACAGCAGGGAAGAGGTAGCTGATGTCCAAGCGCACAGTCCATGAAAGCAGTGCTGCCAAAGCAAGAAGCTGGGCGAGCGCAGTCCTCTCCTGCAGCTTGCAGAGTTGTGCCCCAAAAACAGCAGCATCCCCACAACATGCCCGATAGGGATGCAGGGCAAGCGAAATCAACAGAGGCAAGGCACGAAATCGGCAACAGCAAAACATGCCTCGCGGCTTGTGTGCAGTAGGGCAAGGACCGTACCCAGAAAATAAGGTGTACTTGTTAGGCAGAAAGCATGGTGTAAGTAAGAAAGGGAACAACACGGCTGCCTGGAGCGACCCTGGGCTCCAGTCAGCCGTCATAGCCAAGCTGGGACCTTGGCACTCCCACAGTTGAGTCATTACCCCAGCTTGTGAGGCTGGCAAGCCATCAACAGGCAGCGAGCCTCCGTCGCAGTTTGCGTATGCAGTGACCTGCGGTCACAGCAGGGAGCGCTGGCGTCCCGGGGGAAGGCCTGCAGTCACACTGTGCAGCATGGAGCGCTGGCAAGCCCTCAACAGGCAGCGAGCCTTCGGCGCAGCTTGCGTCCTGGGCAGTGACCTGCGGTCACAGCAGGGAGCGCTTGCGTCCTGGGGGATTGCCTGCAATCACACTGTGCAGCATGGAGCGCTTGCCCGGCCTCAAAGGCACGCCAGTAAATGCATCTGAATACACATAACTGGCCAGTGCTTGTGCCCAGGGGACTCAGGACATTTTGCGCTGTGGTGCTCGTCTGTCACAGTATGGCATTGCCTGTGGCATGGTGAGTGCAGCTGATGCTGTGTCGCATGATCAAAGGCTGAGGGCAGTAGGGCAGTAAAGCGCACTCTTGACAGTCAAGGTGGTGTTGACTGAGGATGCGCTGTACGTCCCATCACCTGTGACGGCAGCATGCACCCGTCACAGAGCATCCACTTCGGGATCACCAAGCTGTTGGACACACAAAGGCTCTCAAGACAAGGGGATGCTGGCATGGATGCATGACCTCACTTCGGTAGCCAGCAGTTTGGCGTTATAGCCCTGCAGACAAAAAATGGGACTGACTGCCGCTATGCTCTCTGCTTGCAAGACCAGCATGCTGTGCGTGGTCATGCATGTGCAGCCTAAGGCATGCCTGCATCATGTCAACCTAGGGGTGCTACATGAGTACATGTCACAGCAATGCTGTCGCCTGAGGCCCATACCTGAGGTATGTGGTGCGCATGGCCACACAATGCTTGGCGCTGCGGCCTGTGTAGCTGCCGCCGGCTTTGCTTAACACAAATCGATGTGTGGACAATGTGTATTCCATAGCGAGGGGTGGCGCACCAGCAAATGTTGCAGTCGCAGTGACGTCGCCAAATCGGCAGTAGGTGTGCGTGAATGTGGCCACGCCATTTGCGCTGCTGCTGGTGGTGTCGCTCATGTAGGCTTCGCCATAGTCCAGGGTGATGGTCTTCCCCGCAAGCCTGGGCGAGCCCGGCCCTCCAGAGGTGATTGTGACATTGAAGGTGGTCTCCTCTGATGCAAAGGCGGGGTTGGGCGTGATTAGCAGGCCAAGGTGCGATGATTCGAGGTCAACAATCAATGATTCTGAAGTTGAGGATCCAGAGTATGCTGCGTTGCCTGCGCAAGCACAATCAGCAGGGCAAAGTCAGCAGGTTTATGTGGATCCAGCCTCCATGTGCTGTTTCACACTTGGCAACACCAAAGAGTGTCACATTGACATCCACAAGGTTCAAAAGCTAAAGCACAGTACCTGCAAAGCTGGAGGAGCTTCAAGACATGCCATATGATGCATGAATGTGGTCTGTATGTCTCATGAAAGGTGCCTGTTTCCCCATAGCTGTTGCTGCATGTTGACATGAATCTTCCCAACGTGCAAGCATCTGGCAGTAGATGTGCAGCAGAAGAAAGCCGGGAAGCTTGCCTGCAAAACTGGCCACAACAGGGAAGCTTCCTGCCGTCGCATATGTGTGGTTGAACATGGCCTGCCCATTGCTGTTAGTGGTGCTTGTGTCTGTGCTGCCGTCGCCATAGGCCAGCTCAACCGTCAAGTTAGCCAGCACCATTGTGCCAGCAGCACCAGAGGCAACTGTGACTGTAAAAGTGACCTGCTCTGTTGCGACAGGTATTGCAGGGTTGTTTGCCAGGCTGACTGATGAGGACAGCATGCCGTTCTGTACAAGGCCCATTGCATGAGAGGCCAAGAACACCGTACTGCCTGCAAAGCAGCATGCTGATGCTTAAAACTGTGCTCGGTTGCTCACAAAGCCATGACTCAGATTGCCAGGAGATGGCCAGGTGCTCCGGGCTCAAGGGCATGAGATATCTCTCGCCTGCATGCATGCAGAGGGACAGACAATTGTGTCCAAGATGCATGCTCACGTGGTGCAGGGTCTGACTTTACAACAGAGATGGCGCCTGGCTACACCTATTGAACGTTGAAGCAGGAACCTTCATCGACAGTGCACCCAATAGCAGGGAAGCCAAGCACCGGTGTGCTAGGTAATGATTGTAAAACCTGGAAATTTTCATAGCATACCCAGACAAGCAGAATTGCACATACCTGCATATCTTGCTGTGGCTTTGTAGGTGCCGTGGGTAGTGTATCTGTGCGCTATCGAGGCGGTGCCATTCGAGTTGGTGGTCACTGTGCCATCCGGCGAGCCATCTCCGAAGCTGATGGTGATGACCTGCCCACTGATGGGCGCCGCATTTTGCAGGAGGCGCCGCCTGGTGGGCTGCCCACTTGAGGCAGCTGACGTCAGCGTGACGGTGAACATGAATGACTGCGCTGCTGCGTTGATGCTGGATGATGTCAAGGTCAGGCTGGTTCCCACTCGCTGCACAGCAATCAGGAATATCATTCGTTACAGGCGATCATGATCCATGTCTGCTTTGCTGGGATTTTGATGCACAATTAAATGCACTTCGATGCAGAGCCTCGCATGGGCATTTGGTCCATTTGTGGCGTGGCACCGTTGCAGATCCCTGCGATGGCGCAGCCTTGCAGAGGGCCGAGCCCTGGTACCCAGCCACAGCAGAGAAGGCCGCCTCATTCCCTGTGTGGTGGCATAGTTGAAGGAGGCCTGGCCAATGGAACCTCTGTTGCCAGAAGTGGGAGCCTGGATGCTTGTGTTGGCCAGGCATGGCCCTCCATTCACTGTCTTCCAGCAGATCTGACCTGGACAAGGAAAGATGCGTCACCCCTCAATGCGAGTATCAATGGACCTTAAACACAACACTCTGAAGGGCCTTGGGCCCCAGAAGTCCTCATCTCACAGCTCAGAGATGGAGCTTGGACCAGTGTGTTGGCTATGCATGGTGCTGGGCCAGAGCTCTTCGGCAGATCTTACTGATGTCATCACATATGAGTCATCCTTCCATCAATGTGAACCTGGAAATGTCTCCGACATTGTCAAAGGCTAAGCCCAAGTAGCCCTTGTGGTTGAAGGCGGACACCCTGGGTGCTTTCTTGGCCAAGCATGGCACTTTGGCAACAGCATGACATCATGCCAATTCCCAGGGAGCAGAGTCGAGCTAGCAACCTGCTGACTCTGGAAGTCTGGTGAAGACTGGATCCGAACCATGTGCACATGACAGTGGACCGGCAGCTTTCATGTGTAATGCGTCACAAAGGCAGAGTGCTCTCACACGCAGAGCAGCCACTTCTGACGGTGCTCACCTTGTGGGCAGGAACCCAGGAGCTTGGGAATGAGACTGACGACGTCCTTCCAGAGTCCTGCCCTGGTGAAAACGTTCGCTGTTGCAACGGTCCCGTTCAATGTGACAACTGTACTCGTGGGGACCTGCGGATGTGCAATTGTACTCGTGGGGACCTGCGGATGTGCCACCTTGGTTATCTGATCCTATACTTGCAATAGAGAGCCACAGTCTGGCAAAAGGTGCCATACTATACAAGCGTCTGTACTATCAACGCCTGCTGTATTACCGAGATAGCTGAAGGCAGCAGGCTGCTCACTGCTACGCAAGAAAGTGTGACTGCACATGCCTTCAATGATGAGAGGATATGCGTGCATCATGGGTCTGAATGCTGCAATCATGAGTCAGCTGCTGCAAAGCTCAGCAGCAGCAAAGCAACAGGGAGGAGCATGGTTGGGAGCTGCCTGGGGCTTCCACCAACGTGCCAAGCCATTCCTCAAGCATTTCCACAAGTTGTCATGCGGCACGCACCTGAAAGTCAATGGTCCAAGGCTGATGATAGCTTCCGTTCTTGGCACCTGCAAGGTCTGCAACCACTGAGTGCATGCAGCACCTTGTGAGAGGCATGTCCCAAAGCACCCAGAGCAATCACATCTCCGCAGCCTTGTTTGTTGCATCATCATGGCGACCCTGAGCCAGCCTGGGCCGGAGGAAGCACAGATGTTCAAGGCAGATGATGACGGCACACCATCAGCAGAGCCAACAAACCCCTGCAGGGCGAGCATGAGCGCAAGAGACAGCATCTGCCTTCTCACTGCATGTGCATCTTTCATGTTTGTTGGATCCAGGATCATCGACAATTCTCACACAGCAGGCTTGCACTTGGTCTGCAGCATGGCATCGGCATTCCTGGCACCCCCTTGCTCTCTCAGAAAGGGGGCATGGTCCCGGATCACGGGCTGAGCCTGTGACGGATGTGCATCTGATTATTGAAGGCAAAGGCTGAACACCCACCATCAGCACAGATGATACGGCTCCACATGGCAAGCATGAGCGTCTGCTACAGCCTCTTGCTATCTTTGCCTGTATCAGTCTTCGAATGGTCCAATCTGCAATCGATCATCACCGTCTGCCTATGCATTCCCAAGAGTCCACAGTCTGTCACCTCACTCATGAGTCGGAGTGAAGTTATCGGGGGTAAGCATACCTGCGCTTCCCGTGATTCAGCCCAGTCTGATCACGGGTAGACGATACCTGCGGCAGGTGACAAGACACTTAAGCTTCCCGTCACAACACGAATGCTACAAGAACCGTGTACGCTAGGAATGCATGCCCACAGTACTCCACTGGCTGCCTCTTCTCTACATCCAATGTTGTCTGCCGGGATAACAACGTATGGTACACAGAGAGCGGACGGTGAAGTGGCTGAAGGGTCGAGAACATGCTTCATGCACCGGCTGGGCACCTCAAGGATGCCCTTTCGCGGCCACCAAAGTTGTAGAGCGGGGAATATACCGTCGTCCTTGCTTTTCCTTTTCCTCTGCAACTTCTGTCGCTAATAAATTTGGATCTTCAAGAGATTTGATGGCTGACGTCATTCCTGACGGGCAACCGAAGCGAGAGGCTGAGGCGGGGATTGTGGCAGGCCACCAGGGTGGGCCGTTTGGCGGATAGTAATGTGCAATATGGCTCTGCAAAGGTCCTACTAAAGCTGCAGTCAACACACTTACAAGAGTATAATCGTACTTGAGGCGCTCGTCGTTGTGGTGTCGGGCAATGTAGCTTGCAGGTAAAATCCCACAAAGTGTTGAACGTCTTCTTGACTCTACGTTTCTCTCACCTACGCAAAGAGAGACTTTCAAGCTTGTAGCAAATGCGCCACACTACGTATTGCCAGCACTGTCTCTTCGACAAGGACTTTAGGATGGCATGTCAAGCGCTAGCATTGGCTCACCTTGGACAATATCTTCGCAGCTCATTTCCGATGAGTGGCGGTTGATTAGCCGCAATGTTGGATCTCATGGAAGCCGTCACTGATAGAATCTTCAATGCATGTGAGTGCCACTAGTGGTCTTTATGTTCATGGCGGCCATCATGATCAATTGTGACATATTCAAGACCTGCCACAAAGACATGGTAATGAGGGGCTGCATGCATGCATTTCAATGCACACGGCATGTTGCCTAGGTGCAAGATAGCTTCTGAGGCCCGTCTCTCTTATATGAGGTCTCCTAGTAGGGAATTGGTTATTGCAAAAGCTAGAGCCTAGCTAGAGCTCAAAGTATACGAAAACCCCGCTTAGTGCCGCCCCCGGCGCTTTTAGCATGGTGCTTTACCTTCCATCACCATAGCACGTGCATACATGCCAAGCAATAGGACCCACAAGACTGGTGCCGAGTATAGGCATTCTCGAGAGCTCCTTGGTCGAATCTCGAACTTCTACGATGGTCGGCACACTTTTGAGGTAAAGTTTCGGACATATGGCAAGCGCAAGGTGTTCGGCCATACTCACTCACATAAAAAGACTAGTCATTCATATTGCAAAGGCGATGCCCGGATTGTTGAATTATGATCATCACATGCATGTAAACCATCTAAATCATATCCTATATACTATCTTAGCAATTGCATGCCCGCCCAAAAGGCATTGCGGCACAATCGATGACCGTTTCATTAAAAAGCCAACAAACCAAAAGCGTAGCTTATGAAGGTCTAGCCGCAATGGTCTAGGCACGCTGTGCGGCGTTTGGTCTTGCATCAAAACCAAGACTGCGAAGATGGCAGCTTCAAGAAGGCAAGCGAAACCGGACTTAGTGCCCGTCCAAACAACAAGAGAGGAGCCCATGCCGCCTATTGCAACATGCCTTCTGCGCTACCAACATAAGTGTTGTGGTTGTTTTATTAGCTAGCTACAACGTCAACAACACATCATGAAAGCAAACACATACTCCTAGTCTAAAGCCACTGGGCGATGATATATTGTAGATATAAGGAACAAGAGAAAGAAGCATACAATCACGATTTGCGTTCGTACTGTCCAATCCACCCTTGGCCTTTAGATGCCTGTAGAAACACAACACAACATTGCTAGCCAGGCTTGATGAGTGCATACATCTGTCCAATACTAGTACTGCGTTCTTAATGACATTAAAGCAAGAACACAATGGCCGAACACCGATATTGATGGCAACAGGAGATTATTGAGACGTCACGTGCTTGCAAGCCCCACTGTGCACTAAATAGCGGACTCATAAGCCCTAGCCTTCCGAGTCGGATCGGGACATACGTAAAATTCATTGCGTCGGAAAACTACGTACCGTTTACAACCACGGTAGTGGTGTTGGAGGTGGCATTGTAAGTCTCATCGCCTGCAGCAGCCACATGCAAATGGATGCGGTTGCTTGCTCCCGGAGGTGTCCATCTATATCATAGAGTGACTCATTGCTATCAAGGGAAGCTTCTCAAAGAGTCATTGTCATTGAGGAAGACACACGCCGCAACAAAGCGTAGAGTGCCAAATTGCAAAAGGGTGTCGTGCATGGCAACTTTCACATGAAGACATTAATGCTAAGGTGGCCTCAAAATTCTTACATCAAGACTACATGCATCACTAGCTGGCAAATACATGCGCCACGCAAAGGGGACATGAATATGTGTTGACTGCGCACCGGCAAATATTCCTATAGATGCGAAAGTGCCGGTTGACGCATAGTCGTGCAAGAAGGTAGCTATGCCGCTGCTGTTGGTGCTGCTTGTGAAGTTGCCGGTGCCGTCTCCAAAGCTCAAAATGACATTTCTTCCAACAATGCCAGGGTATCCCGGCCCGCCGGATGTGAGTGTCACATAGAAGGTTGTATCCCCAAGATACAAAGCCGGATCGGGGTAGAAAAGTATTGCTAGATCTGTTGACTCAGCAGCAACCCCAACGACTTCCGTGCCTGTAGATCCGGTGTAGGTGTCATTCCCTGCACACATTATATGTGCTTTAGTGGCAGCGCCTTTCGGAGGTTGCATTATGGGCCGCTTAATAGAGCTAGATTAAGGTACTAAAGCTCGAACACATCTTACGTTTTGCATGCACCACACTTCACCGCTTGAGTGGCACAACTATGTATAGCAATAGCTTTTAAGGATATCTGGCTTTCAAAGCGATACGCAATGCGTTATACACGCAAGTTATAGGAAAGAGCCTTGGTTGGTGGCATTCTAACATTATAATTGATACAAACTCTAATATACATAGGCGCAAGTGTGTGGCCCTTGATCGAGTTGCCGAATAGAATGCGTGTTACCTGCAAAGGTGGCAGTCACGGAAAAGCTGCCTGCCGTGGCATATGTGTGTGTGAAGGTGGCCTGCCCGGTGGCGTTAGTTATGCCCGTGTCCGTGCTGCCGTCACCATATGAAAGCGTGACGGTCGCACCCGCAAGTGCAGGCGTGCCAGTAGCGCCTGAGTCAATCGTGACAACAAAAACGGCAGGCTCGGTAGCAATAGGCGTCTCGGGATCAACTGTTCCGCTAATGGATGTGGAATACTTGCCAATCTCTATGATATTTACCGCATTGGACGGTAGGTATTGCGCATCGCCTGCATGCAAGTACTCATTGCTTTGGTGGTCGTTACTCTCGCGTTGTGGAAGGTATGCTTAGGCTTTATGACAAGATCTATGCCCGTCTCATACTCACTCATGTCTCAAAAGGCTTGCGACCATGCATTGTTGGGTGGTGCCATGTTATAACAACGGGCCGCCATGATAAGATTATGTACACGTTTTATTGGAAGCCACAAGGACTGAGACTTGTGGATAAAAAGACCAAGTCTACCTGCAAACGTTGCGCTAGCGTTGTAGGTGCCCAAGGCCGCGTATGTATGCGAAGTTGAAGCTGTGCCATCCGAGGCAGTTGTAAGTGTCACACTTGTAGAGCCATCGCCAAAGCTAAGACTGACAGTTTGGCCGCCAAGGGGAGTAGAACTTTGCAGAAGGCGGCGCCCAGAGGGCTGCCCACTCAAGATTGCTGCTGTCAACGTAATGTTAAAGATAATTGGCTCTGCCAGCGTACTCGTGTTGGCGGATGCCAGATTCACAGTGGTTGGCGTACGCTACATAGCAACACAGAATTGATATCAGCACGCACAAAATACATTTCGTTGCCATCTTGCTAGTGCCAAATGTGATTACCTAGCGAGGGGCAGTGCGGGCCGAGTGGCCAGCTTAGTAGCCATGAATAGGTTGATAAGTAGAGTCACCAAGTACTCAGCTCAAAACTAGACATGACCCTCAAGATTTATTGCTAATAGACACCTCTGCTCAATGCATACGAAGAGACAAGACAATCACTATGCTTCATGTGGCGCAATGAATAAGCATGAAGAGCGCATTCCGGTGACAATGGGATATGGAGTAGCCATACCAACATGACACCTTCTGATGACGCAGTCTTGCACAGGTGCGAGCCTTGGTATTCGGCTATTGCGGCGTAGAAGGCGCCAGCGCTTGGGACGCTAGCATAGTCAAAGGACGCCTGGCCCAAAGAGCTAGGTTGGCCGGAGCTAGAGGCTTGTATGGTTGTGTTGGCCAGGCACACCCCTCCAAAGAAAGCTCTCCAACAGATGTTCCCTAGACAATGTCATTGCTCTTTGTTACAGCCGGATTAAATTTCTGAATCTCACATGCAGCCGCGGCGCTAGCTTTTGCACCAAGAATGTGAACATTTATCAACGCTGGTGGTCTTAGGATCTCACCACATGTTTACTGTATGCCAAGAGATCCTGGTCATTGCAAGCTCAGATGCTTACCTTGGGGGCACAAGCCCAAAACTTCAGAAAAGATCCCTGCTGCTTGCTCCCAGGGTCCTGTTACAGAGAAGACATGCGCCGTTGCGACGGTCCCATTCAATGTGACATTTGTGGTTGTTGGCACCTGCAAAAGAGATAGCGTAAATTCTAAGATCTTTGACTCTTCCCTAACAGCACTTCTCTGGCAATGTTGCCCACCATGCAGCACTTCTAAATTCCAGGATGAGCACTGCCGCTTCAGCAGTACTTTCAGCCAGCAGACTGCTTGCAGAATGACCTCTCAACGGCATGCATGAATTGCGCACAACTCAGACCAGTGCAGATATCAGAAAGAGGGCCATGTCATATGCAAGTACACTACTGATGGAGGTCATGGAGCTCACACCTTAAAGTCTGTGGCCATGGACTGAAGATGGCTTCCATTGGTCGCACCTGCATGATCGCACATGAGTGGACCTGCTATGACTGATGATCGTATAGCTTCACAGCAACCTGGCTGCCATAGCCTGATGAATGATTTGCACATTGCATGGCCATGATGGGCCTTAGCTGGCTTGACATGAACTACAGAGTCTGATGCTCAAAGAAGGTATCGAGGACGCACCATCAACACTGCCGCTATGCCCCTGCAGGGCAAGCATGAGCGCAAACAAGAGCATCTGGCCCCATCTCTGCGTGTCACCTCGGCGTCAGCCCTTGTAGATCCAACATTTTGCACCTGCCGTGGCCTCTTGCTCCCGCCCTTACGAATGAGAATTACAGGCAAGCAATGGCTTACCTGCGCGTCTCATGTTCAAGCGAAGAGCCCTTAAGCGCTGATGACACCTGCGGAGGGTGGTATAAAGCTTTGAGTCGCCATTACACCCGGTGTTACGCAGCCATCTGAGGTCGGCATGTTCTCAAGACGTGCGCCAGGAGCATGAGTGCATCTTTTCCTTCATGTTGTCACCTCATTGAACGCGAATCGTCCCTTTTGAAAACAACAGGGAGCGAAACGTGGAGTAGCTCACAGCTCGTTTAGGCCCCAGACGACACACCGGGTGGATCCTGATTCTGACAGGGTCAAGCACCCCAAGTCTGCTCTTCGACGGCCTTGATGATTTGCAGCTGGCGAGTTGTTGTTTGCTCTCTGCCACCTTCCCCCTCTGCTCTTCAACTTCTGTCACTCATGTTTTGTATCCTCAACAGCAGATCCGCTAGCTGACGTCACTTCTAAATTAGTTCCCTGATAAGTCATCACTTATTGCTTGAAGCTGGTAAGAGAGCACGGCAGAGCTCTACTAGAGCTCATTTGGCACAGCGACACACTGGGTGGATGACTCTGCCATGATCTTCTACGAGTCAGCAGATCCCCAGCCAACAAGGGCAGAAGATACCTCCCGCTATTTTGGACCTACTAAGGATTACTTAAGGCACAGCGCTTCAGATCTCGGCGCCTTAAAAATGCCAAAAGGAATGTCAATGTAAAACAAGAGCCACGGAATTTTTTAAACCAGCAGTTTAGTCAGGCCTTGCACTGAACAGAGCTTATGGCAAGCTTTGCTCACCTCGCTATGGTTGAATGTTCGATGTGTGGACTCCTTGCAACTTAGGAACTCAGAGCCATCAATTTCCTGCAGGAAGTCAAATGGCTTTGGCCTTGAGATGATAAATAAGCACCAGTTGACCCCACACAGATGCAGTCTGATTGGTGCAACAGTGATTGTCTCCAGCTCAAACCTTGCAGCAAGCTTGCCCAAGCACCTGAAGCCTTGCAACATGGACTGTCATGTACTTTCTGTCATCGCCTGCCAGCGTCTTTCTGATCGTTGAAGTCCTGATGCCTCTGTGCGTACCGCAATCACACATGCACAATAGGTAACCTTCTGCCATTGCGAGTATGCCATGAGCTGATGCAATCTGCCTTCCATCGTCACAGAACATACACGCCTCATTCATCGCTCTCAAGGCTATGCACTGCTGCCTATGTTGCCACATGCAACCTGCATTACCCTCTTGCCGTGTCTTCTGACACTCCACCGTATTGCAGAAGGCCTATTGCGCTCTTCAGCTGCCATAGCTTAAGCTGCGGCTGAGATGCTACTATAGGAATTGGACAGGCATCCCTGGCTCAGGCCTTGAGATGCGCCATCGCTGCGTGTCTGTGACAGTCCAGCCTGCATGCCACCCCTCTATACCCCTCCCAAGCCTAAGGCTGAATGCATCGCAGATATCATTGTTGGAGTCTGAGCGGCCCTGTACTATGTCAAGCTGCCTGTTGCTGAAGCTGGACGCATGTGCCTCACTCAGAATTCCCAACAGCATGACTGCTGCCTGTCGTCGGCAGTCCCTCCCGGCACCCGACGCTTCTGCCCTGCTGCTCCTTCCCGTGGTGTCACAGGAGGCCACCACTGGGGTCCGAGCTGCGAGATGCTGCGCTGCCCTGCCTGTCACTGGAGCCGCACAGATATGCCTCGCTCAGGCTGTCCGGGGGGCACCATCCCTGCCTGTGCTTCGCGGTCCCTCCCTGCAGCGCCAGCTGCACACTCAGCAGTCCATGCATCATCACACAGCGTCATACAGCGGATAAGGCCTCATCTCAACCTAGCCGAGGATTGCATACAGGATGATCTCACATGCACTCCTGCAATGCTGCGGGAATTGTCTGAGGGCCCCCAGTTGCTTCTGCTGGACGTTGAAATGAGTGATATGAATATTGTTGCGCATCAACATGCAGGATGCAGGTAGGTGCGCTGCCCAGCCGCATGAAAAGGTGTGTCAGAGCAGACGATGGCGCAACCCCATGTAAAATTCCCTGACAGCGTTACAGGTCACAATGTGATAACGTCCAGACAGTATCTGTAGGACGGCCCTGGCTGACTCACAGGATCCGTTGGCGCCAGAGTTGCGCCTCATCTGGCGGAAGCTCAGACAGCGCTGCGAATTCATCTCCGAGCAGAGCGCCCCCTGCCGCTGCGGTTGCCTGCGGTGCTGGTGCCCTGCCCGCTGCCTAGCTGAGCAGGCCCGCCCTGGCCTAGACCGCCCAGCATCTGCAATGACATTACCCCAGCGCTCATCACTGCTGAAAGCACCAGACTGGGTAAGTGCTCAGGGTGGGTCACAATATTGCACCTCAACCAGGACAGCTGGAGGGGGTGATCCAGCGCATGACCATGAAGCCTGGCTCAACAACATGCGTTGCAGCTGCTGGAGCAGGGCTCACAGCATGCAACAATCATGCCCTACAGGTGTGGACATCGCCAGCAGCACGGCACAGGTTGTGAGCATTGCACCTGGCCGACCATGGGCATCATGTCCTGCAGGAACGTGCTAAAGTCTGGGGGGGCCTGCTGGGGGCCCCCCCTCCTGCCAGCAGGGCGGTCCTCCAGGGACTGCGCCATCTGCTGCAGGGCCGGGACCTGCATCATCTGGCCCAGCATTGCTGCCAGGCCGCCCCCTCCCTCCATGGGGCCCTGAGGCGCTGCGGCCTCACCTGATGACAGGTTACACAGCTGAGTCAGCATCAAGGGTCCAGCAACTACCCCTCCTTCTTACGCAAGCACATTCGACTTGGCATGATTGTTGACTGTGTCATTCAGCTGAGCTTACATGCCAGGCCAGCCAGGCCTATGATACCAAAACGCTGCTGCAGCTGATGTATTTACACTGCCCAGATCAGGAGGTCCGGGTAATCAAAGCATTCATGTACATGGCTGATGGATTCAGAGAGGCATGGCTCCCGCCACAGCCAGTCATCCTATAACACGCCATTGGCCGTACCCGGATCTTAAATGGGAGCACAAAAGGCTGTCGAAGAAGTCACCAGCAGGAGGAGGCTGGATAGGCTGATCCTGAAGACCAGACAGTGGGAGCATCGGGCACAGATTGCCCAGTCAGTGCAGACGGTGCAGTGCTCTGGGCGCTGGTGCCCGGCAGGCCTAGGCTGCCCAGGCCCCTGGGGCACCGTGCCCTTGCCAGCTGACTCGGACACCGCTGGCTTTGGCTGAGCAGCTGCACCAGCAGCTGCGGCACGCCCTGCTGTGCTCCCGCCCCTGCTCCTGGCACTGCGGCCCCCTGAAAAGGCAGCAGCATAAAGCATAGTCTGACAAAATCCTTGTGCAGAGATCTTAGGAACTTACATAAGTATACATGCACTGCCTACAATATCACTATGTGCCCTCCTTGGTAGGAAGGACGGTCCAGCCCTGCACTCCTTACAATATATACATTTCAGTTCCTTGTGAAGCCAGATAGGGCTGGCAGAAAATAAGACCACATGAGAACTCAGATGCGGGAAGCACGCCTTGGCTATGACGGCCCGGAAGCGCCATCCCCATGCCGCGAGGCGCGGATGTCTGCTGAGTGTGCTGTGCCTGCTGTGCAGGCTGCGCAGCCCTGTGACTGGCGTTGAGGTGGGACCAGAGGCGGCAAATCTTCATCGTCAGACACCAGGGATGGGCAGGAGTCCTTGTCATTGTCCGCATCAGCCGCTTCCTTCTTGTCTCCTTTGGCGGCTCCATTGTTGCCTGTAACAAGGCACCAGCTATGAGATCCTGTACTGATAACAACCTCATAGATAACCTGGGGTGATTCCTACATATTGAGCCTGATACTGCTCTCACACTGCACCTCTTGCTCTTGTTCAGTACCACAGCATGTGCAGTGCTGGGAATGTCAGCTAAGATTCAACTCATGCGAGAAGGTGACTGACTCCTGGAGCACACAGTGAATGCGGATCTTGGCTATGATTTGTGGATAGACGTACCAAGAGCAGAGACTGAGTCTGCATCAGCTGCAAGGGGGAAGGAGCGCGGCTCCTTGTTCAGAGAGGAGGGCACTTCAGGCTTTCCTCCTGCTGCTGAGCTGGCGGCTTGTTGCTTCCGAGGCTGAGAATCACCAGGTGAGCTGTGCGCCTGGACATACATCATGTTGTCAGCCTGACGCTACAATGTCAGTGGAGCACAGATGGCTTCATGCCTATAATGCCTGTTGCTAGAAGTTGCCGCCAGATCCATGCACACCGATGATATTGGCACTATCCCTGTGTATCTTCTGCATGCTGCTTGAATCATGCCACAAGTGGGTGCATGAGGCACAGGGACAATAGGGCAGGGGTGACAAGATATGAAGGGCGGTCCGGCACTACACTGCTGCGCACCTTTGATGGCCTGCTTCGACTCTGCTCTTCTGTG
>CAWUCR010000294.1:0-18726 GCA_963920665.1 Straminergon stramineum
GACTTATCGTCCAGGTCAGCGTTCCAGTAGGAAAAACCCATCTCGATTCGTTAGGAGGAAAAGAAGGAAGGTTGGTGTAGAGAGGGGTCGCAAGGGAAGCGACTGGACCCGACGGGTCCACTGGAGAAGGAGGACAATGGCATGGATCTTCGCGCTGTACTGGGGGTTGCCGGAGACGGCGTACATCGCTCGGAGCTATTGGCGAGCGAACTGGAAGCGTAAAGGACGTCAAAAACAGCCCAAAGTTTTCATGAAGCAGAGCCACGCACAAGGATCCCCGTATACACCAGTATTGAGGGGCTTTGGTGGTGGTACAGGCGTCCGACTATGCAAGATTGGACGAATGGGTTGGAGGCACCGATGACGAGGCGTCCGTTTGAAAGGGCTGGCGAGAGGGCACATCATTAAGGTGAAGTTTATGGTTTTAATGTTTGGAAGCCTGAGTTCGTGAGATAGCTGTGCCGGACAGCGCTTGCCGTGGAATAAAAAATGGAACGAAAGATTGACAACCAATCCGACACAGGAAGCTTTGAGAGGTCAGAAGCTGCTGTAATATCCAACTCGAACAGACGACAATATGTACTCGTTTGAATACAATAACATACCATCGCTTCGTTTTCTCCCGGGTGGTATGTACGACTGTGGCATTGTTGCAGATAAGGCATTTTCGAGTAACTCGACTAGCGAAGAACAAAAGAGTAGTGCGTCTGGGTTTACATGAATACAGTTACTCACAGCAACGACCAGATGTTGATCTGTCAGCGTCAGCGTAAGTTGAGGACAATATCGAGCCGGGCCGTCCTCGCCGCCATTTGTTCTTGCTCATCAAATTCAAATTGTCTCCAAGTCTCTTGACAATCACATCACACGGCAAGAGCCAGTTCAAGTATTCCTCCGGAGGGCACACGGTGCTAGGATGAATTATAACGCGACTCTGCTGGAGAGTTTATGTAACCCTGCGAGATTTTGTTCAGACGATTTTAAAACTTCTGAATGGATTATTTCGGTCCACGGGATGAATTATTTCATATCCCGATAGAAGAACTGGGCAAAGAGATCGACCGAAATGCTCTTCAAAACTCTACACAGTATATGGCCCAATGGTCGACTCGCCCGGCTCTACTAATCAACTGTGCACCTGATCTAAACCGGATGATCGAACGAGGGACTCATGGACAGGCGAATTGTACAGGTTTATCAACAGCAATCAACTACTGGTAATGTAAGTGACTACGTGGGCTCGTCCAAGTCCATTTAAATGTATATTTTGACACATGTTTCAAAAGTGGTGACCTAGGAGATCCCCACGCGCAAAACGGGTGTGCTGCTCACGGCCCCAGAGCGGTTACGGTTACGCCTCAGAAGATCTGAAGTCTCTTCGCCTTTACAGCTTTACAGCTCAGGGCCAGGCGGAAACCACGAGTTCGGTCCGCGCCACGGGAGTTCAAATGACGTCGCAATCCGTGAAAGATGACTCTCCGAAACACATCGGGATGAATTTGAGCAAGGAGCGCCCGCGTTGGGTCGTTAGAAAGTTGAAAGATTCACAGGATCCGGATGAAAGCGCGTGCGTGGCGCTATGTGGCGCAAGAGCTGTGAACTCGCCTATTGCTTGGGATTCGGGGTTGGATGCTAGCTCGTTCGGAATTGAGACCCGACAGGACATTGAGCCGAAGGAATGTAAATGGACAGATTGCTTGATGTGAAGTAAAAGTGGTGGTGAATCATAATGTGGGGTTAACCGATCGTTTAGTTCCCATCGATGCTTCATCGAGCCATCGGAGGATTGGTTCCGTGAAGGCTAAAATTGGCTGCTGTCATGGAGACCGCAAAGACAATAAGAGTGTGATTGATAGCGGGGATAGCGGCTTGTGTTGCGGATAAATCTCGAAGGTAATGAGCAAAGAAAAGAAATCCAGACGATTGAATGAGTAAAAAGAAGCCAACAAAAGACCAGCCCAGGTCGAAACATAGATAAGCTGTCCTATATTCAATGCGTTGTGAAACAAATTTATGGTCACGTCGGTCTTGAGAGAACACTGGAAAGGTCATGGGTCAAATTGCAAAACATAAAATATGGATATCCCACTTGACGAGCTCACGAAGTGAGAGGCGGAAGTAAATTAGAGCGAATATTGATCCGAGCCCATTTGCATCCATTTGGCTTCAACGATGGATCACATGGGCTTTGCAAGCGCAATGCGCAGGCTCCGAAGGCTCCTTCGCGATAAGACGGATCTTGGGCAGTTATACCATTCGGCGATGGTGCTGCAGTTGCGGCGAGTGGGCGCCAAGTGTACCGTCAGGGACAGCGATCGAGTATATGTGTGGTCACAGATGAAGCTGTCGGAGGGGTGTGTGGTGAAGGGTGCCTCCCTCCTCGTGTTCTGCACACCAGGACGGAGTTGGTACATTTCGGTGACTTGAATGAGGCTGTCCGACCTAAATATGATTTTTGGCGTTGCACAGAGGCTTGGGCCATTTCTACACTTTAGAGAAGGGAGTCGGATGAGTCTTCAGAATATGACGAGCAAGCCTGGGCGATTTTGCATAGGACTGAAAGACAAGGCACGCGGGATTATCCAGAGCTAGCCAAACTGGTGGTTGTCTGGTGACCGATCGTGTGGGATGCTCCTTCTTATCCAGGGATGTATCAGGGAAGCATCTTGAACCTGGGGACGGAAGCATTGTTCCAAGGGAGTGAATTTGGGTTGTGTCTCCTGGCTTGGTTACACCATCCTTGCCTTATCGAACTCCTTAACTTGCCCAGCGGAAGTGCCGAATCTGAGCCCTGTACACCACACCATTGGGTGGGAATTGATGACCTGATGAGATACATCGAAGACAATTACCTACTAGAGAATAAAGGAGAAGTTCTAACACGCGCTTTCGCCCTGTCCTTTTGCCTCTTTGAAGAACTGTTGTTTTCTTGCTTTTCACTAACTCTCGCACAAGTCACCTCTGTTGAGGAGGTCATTCCTACTGTATCGATGCCTCCAATTCGAGACCACGACCTGGTTTTCGAAGATGTGGACGTGGACGACGATGGTGAGTCTCTTGTTGTGTCTCAGCGTTAACATCAATGGACAGTTGGGACATACGTCAGATGGCATGCCGCCTCTTGTTGACAATCCCAACCCGGGCATGAATCTCACCTTCCTTACCGATATGCATCCCGTAACTTTCACCAGCGAACCTCGCAGCTACGAAGTCTCACCAGAGGCCTCCTCGATCACCTCGTCTCCGCCGGAGTCCCCAATCACGGATGATAGTATGTTCCTCGCACCAACGCCACGTGCCTCTCACGGAAAGAAACGTGATGCCTCGTACATACCACGACCGCCCAACGCGTTCATTCTATTCCGATCATCCTTCATCCGCAGTCAGCAGGTTCCAGGAAAGGTTGAAGGAAATCACAGTACATTGTCTAAGATCATCGGTAAGCAGTTTCATCGTTCAGAGTGGCGTATGTGTGCTCATGAAGATCAGGTATGTATTGGAAAACGCTGCCTCGAGAGGAGAGAGAGCAATGGGAGGCAAAGGCCGTTGTCGCTCAAGCAGAGCATAGGAAAAAGTATCCAGATTGGCGGTTCCGGCCAGGGGCCAACGCAATGGCGAAGTTGAAGGTTAAAGATGGAACGGGGACGAGTAAACAGAGAGGCGGGCACAGTAGGAAAGGAAAGGAGAAACTCGGTGGGAAGGAGAAAATAAAGGAGACGCGATGCGCGAAGATAGCAGACTTACTAGTGGAGGGCAAGAAGGGTCAAGATCTGGAAGCGGCAGTGAAGGAATGGGAGGGAGACAGATTGTATAAGAGGGACAAGGACGTGAGGGGCAGAATGGCGATAATCTGGAAAAGCTGGACGAAGGGAGCTCAGAAGGGACAGAGACGACCATGAAGGGTAAAGAGGGAGGTTATTGGAAAGATTCGGGGAGGAAAGGGAAGCTTGAAAACATGCCAATATCCGACTCCTACCCAGGAAGCACCATCTCTGTGGAATGGACTGATCAGGTTGACCTCGGCCCCGATGAAGAACTCGATGCGCGCTTCAAAGTACCCCTCACTTCCATGTTCAGACGATCTCTCTCCGCACCAGCTCCCCAAGTGCGTGCTGACGTCGTTTCTGTCTCACGACCAATATATAATGCGAGCGTTCGGCGCCAGTCCGCGATTCCAATGATGCCAATTGATTACACGCAATCCTCTCCTGCGTTGTCTCATGGTAGAAATGACGAAGGTGGTTCTCCAGGACAACATCCCGTTACAATTCCAACGGACTTTGCCATGCCGCCGTCAAGTTACGTCGGTGGCGAGTCCATGCGATGGCTCAATGACGTGCGTCTTCCTGAAGGATCCATTAACGTTACTTATACTTTTATGTCCAGGGCTTCATCAACTACTCGCCTCTAGTTCAGACTCCCCTCTCTGTACCAAGAACTGATTCGGGCTACCCGTATGATATAAACACCTCCGAAGCATCTCCTTCGACCCTTACCGAAATATACAGTGTGCAGGTACCCAACCACACCCGGGGCGGCGAACAACGCCCAATGACCTATTCGGTGTATAGACGCGAGCCTCGGCCCGTGCATTCTTCCTACTCGACTTTAGAGGGGTGGGCAGGGGACGCCGTGCCTTCAAGAGATGGCTCAGGGTCCGAAGGCGAAATGTCCCCTTTGAATGTGGTTTCACCACCCCCGGCTGAAACTCACGCCAATAAGAAGCGCCGTAGCGATAGCTCTCCAGAAGCTGAAACCACCGACGATTTCGGGTGGTACGATGGTGGCGACTATCATTCGTCGACTGCCGCCAAGCGCCCACTCTCTTATCCCGAAGAATTGCGGTATCTTCAATCCACTGGTACTTCCGTTGCCGATTCGTTCCAGCATGCCAGTGATAACAACCCAAGAGGCACGACGCCGTTTGGATTTTTGTTCCCGGGTGGTTCACTCTAATGCTGTTGTCGAGCAGTGACTTTCACGTACGTAGATTGTTACCTCGCGAAACTTCTCACTTTCTATCTGTCCGGCACGCAATTCGACCGCCGAAGGTCTTGATTTCGTTCCATGTTGTACTATTCTCGTTACGCTTTGACTTCCTGTCTTAACAATATGTTCCCCCATTTTCGAATCTTAACGACCTTCCAGTTTTTCATCTTGATTTCATGCTAGTACAAGGAATTACGTGTACTGTTGTGCTACTCTGAATGTATTCTCAAGGCATAAGCAGCTTTGACTGACCGGTTTCAGGAATCCGAGATGAATGACGTCGATACCAGCTTTTGCTCTAAAAAATGTCGTGAGAGCGCCGTTAAATCCTGTGTTTCAGAATGTTCCTATCCAGGGTGTGGATTGACATTGTAGGCTTGAATGGGATCCTACAGGTCAACATTCCCATTGTCGGCGAAGGGAGTTTTTCTGTGCGGCATCGTAACACGTGGCAAACCTCCAGCCGCCCGTCATGAAGTGTGTGCCGATGAATCCGGTCTGGAATCTTTAGGAGATTAGCAAGGGTCATGAGGAAATAGGGCAAACGAAATTGGTGTGTGCTTTCCCGCCGGGCTAGAGCGCAATTTCTTCTGAAGAGTATTGCGATGTGGTCCTGAGCCACCAGAGAGTATATTTATCCCGATGCCGCAAGTCGTACATCCCAGCGTCAAATTATCAGACATGGATGTCCACGCGAAAATTTAGTGTATGACTCCAAAGTCAGGGATCCAGCGTGAGACTAGACAGCAGAGGAAGCGAAAATTCCTGGCGACACCGTGGGGTCACCAATGAAAATAGTAGACAGCTTTTCTAAAGATTACCTCGCACAATATAAATCACGACATCTTAGATTTCAATCTAACTTACTGCAGCAATAATAACAAGATAGCCTCATTCATTGAGACCGAGTGCGTGAGCGAGTATTTCATATTCCTTCCAGAGACAGCCGACACATTGGTAAGAACTAAGATTTTTCGGTGGGATGATTCGCAGTTTTTAAAGCTGAGAAGATTTAGGTAGAGCCGAGAAGACACATACAACAAGTGGAAAAAAATGCAGGTTTACTCAGCCAAATCAAAAATATACTAGGTGGGAATATGCAACACTGAGATTTCTCACCAGTGTTAGGCCATGCAAACCAAGGGAAACGACGCGGACTTTCTTGTATTCTGGTCCCTTGCTCAGCGAAGAACATAGGTCATCCTCCTCTTGCTCGTGCCTCTTTTTTTTATATCTCGGCTTGGCACAGGAGTCGGACCAGACAAGATACCGCTAAGACCCTATGGATCAAAGGCAAGATTGGGGTTCAGAAGAATACATCGGAAAGGGAACGCGGCAATGCGGCGGCATGCAGTTGGACAACATGACGGAATGCTGTAGGCTGATACTTGGCTGTGTTTGGCACGGGGACTGGCTCCAAGCAAGCATAGGCGCTGGCCTTATCTTTCATACTCCGAACATATCGCGCTGGAGGAACCAGGAGGAGCACTCAAGTGACCTGATTTACAATCACCAGGACATCTGCTCAGGGTATGATCTGTATGAGTGTGGATGTGCTATCACAGGAACGTGGGGACTCCAGCAAGGCACTCGCTGGACGGCCGCGGACGAGCGCCTAGCGGCCTACCTTGGCTGTCCTTTGTGGTTTTCGTGGAGCTGCTGTGCAGCTGCTACGTCCACCTTCTTTCTAAAAAGAACAAAAGAGCATGTGAGTATGAAGACGTACATGGCTATCGCCGATGCCATCCACAACTTATCTCTGGCAGACATAAAGAAATATTTATTGCAGAAGTTTAATTAGATGTGGCTCTTCCCGTCCCGCGGCTGTGCATAAATATCTACGTCAGGTGGCTGGTCACTCCATCTCAAGATGTAGAGTATTCAATGCGTAATTGGTGTTTGTTAGCCCCCGGAATCGGCGGCAGTGGCAGGCTGTCATATAATCGATCCTCCTGACCCCCTTCGCCATCTCATTCTGCAAATCAGACCCGCTACTACTGCACCGCCGTTCATGTGCTGTCTTTATCCGCTTCTTGATCTCCGTGGGCAAAATATCATATTCAGTCATCCGGTGGAGAGTCAGTCTTAGACTCGAATAAATTGTCTCCAGGACATCGTGAACTGAGACGAATGTCCGTGAATCTCGCCGACCAGTCCCGGTGATGTGAAGAATTATGGGGTGGTAAATGCGAGGGTTGCAGACAGTGAGAAGAAGTTTAGGTAAGCTTGGTATTGTCGCTGGACATCGGAGCTCATCTCGTGATAGCCGACGTCGGTGCGCTAGAGTGATGCTCTCTGGTGGCGACGATACGTCGTAGGAAATGGTGGGGGTCTCGCCACCAGTGAACTCTAGGACGTGATGGATCTGAAGAGGCTCCTCGGTGTCTAGGAGGGGGATGATTTCGGCGCAGTCTACCGAATACGTGGATCCCCAGACGAACGGGGCAGTCCCCATCACCAACGGCCATCGGCGTGGCTGACCTGAGGAGGAGGAAGATGAGCTAGGCTGTGGTCAGCCAGTGAGGCATTCGACGTTAGCCGTTCTCACCTATAGGAGGTCATTGAAGTGGGGAGCTGAGAGGGGAGTGTAGTGAGAGTAAGGTGGGAGGTCGCTATCTTATAGTGTTGCTGGTTCATGCATCTCTAAACACGACGCAGCATAAGGCCACGAGAGTCGACGTAATATATTAATGCATCCTGATCAGGAGAATCCTAAAGCAATCTCCTGATAAGATCTTGAATCTTGAACGAATTCGCCTCACTGTAAACCTGCGTTACACATGCATATCGGAATAACTCCCCGGACACAAAGCTTAAATCTGACAAGAGTTTTCACCCGATACAGCCTCATTTTCACGAATGTTCCTGCCGATCACCTGATGTAGGGTGGAGTTTTAGTAGACAGTGCTGGCAGATGGGTCGGCATATGTCAAGTCGTTTGAGATCTCGCAAAAAACGACAACCCCTCCTCTGCTAACAAACAAAGATCTTTTATGTCTGTATCTATCTTGCGTAACTCACGCAGGGCAACCAGCACCATCTCTCCGGCAATCCACTAAGATCCTTCTAGCCGTCTAGCCGGTACTTACACAGCAATCCGGCAGCGGAAGGTGGAATCCCGTGGTGGCTACTAACGCAGACGGCCGATACAGCTTCAATACGATGGCAAGTGCACGTCAATGAAGTTTCCATACGTGGATCTTCGGATGATGCCGAAATTTGAGATCCAGGTATTCCGGACAAAGAGGAGACTATGCTTACGAGGAAGTCACCGATGGATGAGCTACATACGTAAAGGATCCTACGAAGATGACGAATTGGCGGGGATGCGATGCCGGAGAACATCTGGGCAAAGCGGAAGCTTCCCAAAAGATGAATTGGAGGAAGGACGTTCTCGGATGATCGAAGGACGCTGTCTCAAACACTCACGGAGATCGAAACCAGTCTCCCGCATGGATGCCGCGAGTATCCAAACGCAAGCCGAGACAATGGCTAGGTTCCTTTTAGGGTTCGTGCTTCATCATGTATGAAGATGCATCTGACAGCTGCGCACCAGTGCTGGCTCGACGGTGAGAGAACGACGGTGATGCGGGTGTTGAAATATTGTTCGGCGAGACCATCTGTGAGAAGGGTGATCAGCTGCTTATTGTTTCTCGTTAAGTCGCCGCAGTGAGGGTTCTATGGGCGCCAACGAGGTCACGAGTATGGCAGGTGCTGCGATCTGGCGATGATGAAGATGAAGTGACAGCTAGAAGGCACTCACTAGCGTCTATCCCTCTCCGCTACTCCACTTGCGGATTCTGACAGGACTCGGTCTCGATATGATGAGATTGCCAAGTATATGTGTAATTAACCCATCTTCTCATTCATCACCAATGTGGAAAGAAAGGTCCCTGAATGTAGCCAAAGGTATCCATATGTAGGATTTGATGTGCTTCTAGATTCATAAGGGTTGATCCGGACGTCACTGAGTGTTTGAAGGAGAAGGCTAAACTCTTGCTTGGCTCTGCTTGGCAACAGCCTCCGAGATTACAATTGCGTGGTGCACTATTTTGGTTTGTTTGAATCAGTGAGATCTCAACCCTTTCAATCGCGCTTCTAGTCTCATGAACAAGTCGTACCCTAGAATGATTTCACATTGTGCAGCATCGCGAAGAATGGAACTCCATTCGCTATGTGGTCGTTCTCAAGACGGAAAGAATACGGCGCTTGAACGAGAACTGAGCTGGCCTGACGACTTGTCTCAAACTGATCTGAAACACAATAGGAATCCATCGTAGGCAGTCTAGACAGGCTTCGATCTTCACCCTGTCTCTCATGGTGTATGCAACCAGCAAAGGACCAAAATTAAAAGGGCTGAAAATCGCAAAATAAATATGAAAATGACGGTTGTGGACCTTATCGTCACCACACACAGCCTTTCATCATTCCGGAAACTTATCATTTCTCTACATCCTCCCAGGCAGGGCTCATCGCTCAAGCTTCAGATCCGTGCCGTAGAGTGAACTCTTGCTTTTCTTTCCAAAACTGAAATGAGGGGTTGTGGTCGGGGACGTTCATCGAATTCCTCCGATGTGTAGGCTCCCCAGTGCATTCCAGTGCGCGTAGTTTGAGAGGCTCAGAATTCATTTCCTCTCGTAATCGCTGATGCACCTGCAGACCCATGCGGTCCACCGCTGAGAAATATATTGATAGCATCGGCGATGCACCCAGGATTCCGCCGATTGCGCTCGTACCATAGACCACTGTTCCATCAGAAGCAAACTTGCCAGTGTCTAGTCCAAAGCCTCTGAATGAATACGATATCGCGGAACATGCACTAATATCCGCCGATGCAGTCCAGGTTCCAGGCAGTTGGGCTCAAGTCAGAAGATGAATTCTTAAACTGGAATAGCCAGGTTAAAACGAGAATCGAGGTATGGGTTCCATTCAATTCGATGAAAGCCAAGTCATGGCGTGGAACAAAGTAAACCAGCCTAAAAATAGACACCTTTGAAAAACAACAATTTGTCGTGATCGTCGATCGATATCGCGCCCACGGTCAACACCGACTGCTAAACACACAGACAGCGGAAGTAAAATTTGGCATACAAATATCGATTCCAGTAGCATCATGTACATACATTTCTATAGCTCCTCCGTAAATTATACAATAAAATGATAGAATAACTACCGAACGAATAAAAAAGCAAAACAAAAAAAAAAAACAAAAAAACAACGAAAAGGTCATACTAATGGAGTGGAGCGAGCGGGTACAGCGGTACGATTATCTGGCGATACAATGTTAATTTTCTTCCTTCTTCGTCTAATAAATGGTGTCCTCATGGCATATGGATAGGCTCTTCCGTGCCAAGAGAAATCACATGCAGGCCGTTCCCGTCTTTCATAGCGAGCAACCAGCTTCCAAGATGGAACATGGAGCTCGCGGGTCTGCCCAGCCATCACTTGCCCACATGCAAGGCCCACACGTCAGGGCCCTTCAAAATGCTCGATAGCCCCATGAAACGCGTACGTCCCATCAAGAAATCGATCCGCTTTATCCCTTTCGCCTTTTCGGTATCGTACGCGGTGCGATCAGTGAATCTTTTGTATCGGCTTTGGTAAGCCTCATTCACGCAGCGCTCGTCGTCGAGGGATGGGAGGCATCGGTATTCCAACGGCGTGACGGGTGTTCGGAGAATTCGGTGTAGGCTGTCAATGACATCTGCAACCGTGACGAAGGCGCCAGGGTCTGTGGATGTGGCCTCGACTTTGATGGACCATGGCAAGTACGGACACATCATGGTAATGGCCGGCAAAGGAGGGTTTGTCGCCGGTTCCGATAACACACGGAACGATACGGGAACATGTTTATGTGTGAGAATGGTATCCGGAGGTTCGATTAAATCAAAAATGATGGGCGGTGGTTGGTTGCATAGTAAGAGTGGATGAATGTGCACCACGGTAGGTACGTTGTCCGCCTCGTCGTCTACTAAATCTAGTGATAATGGTAGAAAAGGATAGGGAGAATCATGCTCTGCGTTGGGTGGGGGTGTTTGCGGACCCGAGGAAGATGGTAGCGAAGAAGACGACAATGTCGGTGAAGGGGTTGAGGGTGCGGAGTAGAAGATGTTTGTGTCCGCAAAGTGGACGCGCGCCATGATTGTTAACAGTGGTGATTGACTCGAAACCGTCACTTGATGTGGCGACGTCGCCACGTAGGACGACGGAATAGATGTCGATGTCTTGTTCGGTCAGCCAGTGCGAATGCCGGGGAGAGAGAGGATGTCGAGTTCAAAGATGATGGAGGAGGAGAGAAGAGGTGGGTTGATATAGGTAGGTTGCATAATTTGGCCGGAACGCATCCTTACGGATTTTCTGGGTCGCTCATCGCTTTCTTGATTCGATCAAGTCTGGATGGAGATCTGGTGCCACGAATTGTCACAGCTCCTGTGTCTTAAACCTGTGTCACACCGTCACAAAAACAAGGAAAGCCCCGAACATCACATGTGGGTTTACGAAGCTACTTATTCTCAAGCCGTCACCCCCTTTCCCCTGTGCCCAGCTCAATTCAGTCCAGATAAAGCGAGTTCTGATAGTACGTATGCGTGCAGTCATGGGGATGATGACACAAGGTGCTCGAGCGCGGGAATGAAAGACGGAAGTCTCCGAGCTTTGGCAGTGACTTCTGGATCAAATAGGCACAATTAACATTTTGGGTAACAGCCTCGCCAACAAGCAGCAGTTGCAAATCTGGATGTCATTCGCGAAAGCGATACGACAAATATCTGCTGCTATGCCAAGTTTTTGTCTATTCAATTTTGCAACGGGGTGGTCATACTACTTTTAAATTTATTATATGTTATCTGTATGTACAACCTGTGATACTCGATGAGAAAGCGGGCAGTTTACCCACTCATGCGCAAGCCTAAACGGCTCGAAGTATACAGCATGAACAATAGCGCATAATCTTAATGTGGTTCGATGCGTTCAAGCAGGCTTCCGGATCCAATGCCGAGTCTTTCTATGTCACTGCTTTGTAAAAGCATTGACTCAAAAATTTGTCATGCCTGACAGCGCGCCTCCTGATCTGTGTAACAAACATAGGGTTTTATTAAAGTCCTATATATTGAAAAACGCCAAGTCCCGAATTCTATGCAAGGCCCAGGCGAGAACGGCCGCGGCCAGTGCCGCACTTCATCAGTAACGCCTCCATGTCAATACAATTGGTTTAATTCGAGTTCGGCGAAGCACCTGTCTTACTTTTTGTCGCACTAGAAGATTGAAAAAAAAATCGCCCCAACCCCTGTCTCTGTGAGCCCCAAAAACGTGGCGACCAGTGCCATATCTGGATGATTCGACTCAATGTGGTGAACCCTTTACCGAGTATACCCTCAAAAAGCAGGTTTGCCTACGTTAGGTTTTATTAGTGAATCGATGGGGATGCGGATTTGAAAAGGTTCGGCCGGCTTGAATAATGTACGGCACTCGAAGAGACTCTCTTAGTGCAAACGTCGTTAGTCATAGCGATGGACTCAAAATCATTCGCGGGAAGTTATAAGCGCAAGACGGGTTTCTTTCTTAGTGCGTGAGAGTGACTATACGAGGTTGGCTGAAAACACTCAGGTCGGTCTGGCCAAGTCTGACAAGAAGTCAAAAAACGACGCCCAGTCAGTCGCACGACGGGTATAGTGGTGAAGATCGGGCCACATGCTCGGACAATTCGAGGCCGAATCTTCTCGAGTTTGTTCCCCTTCACCGAACTCTCGACTCTCAAGTTGCGGGACCGATTCCATTATTATTATAGCCGGGGCCCTCGGGCAGTAGGTTTCGAATGTTTCGATGACGCCACCAAACATTAGCCGAGCTGATCTCCAATCAATGATACACCATTTAGACTCAAACTGCGTTTCTGGGCTTTCCGCAGCAGCATTAGCGGTTTTGCAGCCCAAGGCTATTAACGAGCACGATAAGTGGTGCCATTCTTCCAGAAAGTTAAGGAATGGTTGAGAACTACGCGATCATGAGCGCCTGTGATGGGTGATGGCGTAGTCCGCGAATCATGGAATAACGGCAGGCAGCGGTACATACCGCCACAGAAACAAGTCTTTTTTTTTTCAGCGAATGTGCTGGAGGTGGCTGGGCGTGAGCTCCACATACAAGGCAATATGGAAGGATTCCAGAGAATACTTGCGATGAATGGCCCTGAGGCGGACTCGGGCAGTGCTGCGGGAGGACGTCGGCGGCAACCGTGGCAGCCACGTATGGTGACAAGCGCTCAAGCTATGCCGCAGTGTCAATTTTCCTTATTAGGCTAAACAAGCAGAGTCCAGGAGAGTAGGATTCAAGCATTGGTGGGGTAGATTTCGCAAAAGAAGAAGATATCATTCAAGAGTCAGAAGTCGTCGCAAACCCAAAAGCGCACTCCGGATGTGCGGACGACGTTGCGGGCGTTGAGGTCAACGTTGTCAAGCGCTCAGGAACACAGATGACTTGCATTTGGATGGATTTGCGCGGATAAGGCTCCGTTTTTTATCTACGCGAGCCCAATTCAGCTGAACTGGCGCCGGCACCGAATTGATGGAGGCAGGTGACAAGAAATCTACTCTCCGATCTGACGTTGTTGACTCACAGCCCAAGTCATACTGCGTGTCCTTTTGGAGGCTGCGCACCGAAGAAGAAGCCAAGGGCGCGTCACAAATCTATATAGATAACCCTCATGGAACGTCGTCCACTATCTTCACCGTTCAGGAGACACCCCCACAAACTACCTCGTACTCCTCTCACAGAACATCATCCATCTTAACCATCATCGACGACGACCACAATGCCTGGGAAACACGTACACTTTGCTCCTACCAACCAGTTCTACTCGCCTGTTCCCCCCACACCGTCGCCGTCGTTCTCAGTGTCGTCGCTGCCCGAGTCTAATGGCCCAATGACACCACCACCATTCGGCAAGACATCCCCCTACTCGACAACACCATTACCACCAGTCGACAACTATTACCCACCCGGGTCCGTGCACATTGATCCCTCACTGGGACTCGGCACATCAATCAAATACGACCTCACTCTCGACCCCACATCCTCCTTCACCAAGGCGCTCTCATCGAAAGCACTGTCTCAACCAGCGACCTACCCACCGCTCCCATCAATCAAACTCGTCTGCAAACCACTCCCATGGTCAATCAGAATCACTGCATCCTCCTCCAATCCCGACGCCTTCGTCACCATCTCTGATGTCCTCCACGGCATCTACAGACATCTACGACTGAACGCCACACCAGACGAGTTCAACGCACTACCCTCACGCAATGCCAAAGAGCGAGTAACAGCATCGTACCAGCTACGGTACCGCAGCATCATGGACAGGAAGGCGTATGAGCTCGAGAAGAGCAAAGGCTTGAAGCGAGTAGATTTCCTGATGGGGCACACAAGGTTCCTTGGGCTGTCTTCGACAAAGCGTGGGCCCGACGTCTGGGAACTGAACGTATCATGAGGCCGTCGTCGCTGACGGTCATCACCCTCATCGCCCATCAAAATTTTATCTGTAATACACCGCTTCGACGCCGCTGCGATCTATCTCTCGCACCCCAACTCACCATCTTCGCCTTCGCCTTCGACTCCTGGACCGATGACCCGGACATCACTGTAGCCCATACCCCCACTGTATTTTTATACCCCTGCCCATATCAGCAGACGAGTGTGTTGCTAGATTATGGTTGTAATTTGTACCTTATTGTTACTTTACTTGAATGCAATTTTCCCCAAATCTCTTGAGTGACGTGCACCGAATCTGCGATGGTTAAGGAAACGCACTAAACAGACTAATACACTGATACCTAACTAAGTATGAAACGGATATTGGATTTGACCTGTGATCATGATCGAATAGTACTTTGACGTGGACCGATCTGGTTCCGTGTCCGCTAATAGATTCAAACGTGGACTGTGCGCCTGCGCAAGATCTTCATGACCATGCATCTATATCGAATAGATCTGGCTTCCGAGCGATCCGATGATCTTTAGTGATCCAAGGCCTGCACACTACAGTCTGCATCCATTTCCGTTATATCCCTGTCAGGACTAGCCTCAGCCTCATTCGAATTCAACCCTGGCCTGTCGTTCAGGTAGAACGGATGGCAAGGAATCGGATCGCCTCAGATGGATCATGGTGCAGGCTTATAATATACACATCCACCATCCCGACAATCAAGTTGTATAGACAAAGTTAGATGAAGTAACGGCTGTACGCCCCTGGGAATTGCAGCTCTGAGAGTGGAGACGTAAGTCCATTTTGACAGCGTATTGAAATCTTATGGGAATGCGAATACAAGACGACATCCTAGTTGGCGCCTGCTGGATGTAAAGCGGATTCCGAAGAATGGTTTTGTGCTTGCAGTGAATGTGGAATTCATATATCCGTGAGTTGAATTGGATTGGTGGACAAATTTGCATTATACTAATTGAGATATACTAACTGTTGCCCGACTGGCCAGCCCTTTGACAATGCGATGTGCGCAATTCACCCATTCCAGTCTTATTCTCAGAATGTGAATGCCTTCCATGTGAATGCAATAAATCTGGCCAGGTCTTCTTGTCCGATTCTTGCAGGCACGGGAATCTCCGAGGAGGTTGCGTCTTTTTGTAGGCGTCGACAGTCGTGGAGGCCCGTGGCTGGAATGTCAGTTTTGTTGTTCGAGTGCAAGCGGCTCTCTCGGCCTGTAGAACACTGTGAGCGTGGCCAAGGTCAAAATTCAACCTGTAAACCCACCTAGTTTAGAGTGTACTTCCCTCTGCGGCAGGTTGAAATTCGCCGATTTAGGATGAAATTCACTCAGACTCAGGTTGCAGATTTTTGGTCGTTTTGCAACCAGGAAACGGACAATTTCACCCTAAGCCCATCTGAGAGAACGGGGTGTATCTCACCCATAAATAGGTTGAATGACCAACCTGCAATACAGTGATCTGTGAACTGTTCTCCAGGTTGATTTCTGACAATTTTCGAGTGGAAATATACCCAGTTCAAATTTCAGGCCTCAGGATTCACACTGGTATAGGGTGAAAACAAGTTATCATTGTTTATACCGCACACCAATGCTGCCACATAGTAATGTCCAAGCATGGAACAGGGTTGAAGCGGGGGTATAATGCAGGCGTTCGCAACCCAAACGGTAACAGTGCCATCAAAACCCTCGACTGATGATCACAGGTGCCTTTCATATATATCTTGGACCTAAACAAATGCCAGTAATAGTGCAGCGATCAAAATAACACCAAGTGTGCTCAGCGAGTGGCCGAAGCAACACCAAAAGTATAACTTTTGGTGAAAACGATGCACGGTGGCCTCCCTCGTGACCGAGCATCATTGCTTGCGTCTCATTTGCCACTTGATGTTGTTGAATGTAATCTGACATCGTTGACAGGTGTCGTGGTTTGGATGGGCGGGAGTTGGTAATCATCATTGATGGGGGCGGCGTCCCCATTTCTGTGGGCCCAGTGTTGCAGTTGTAGATCGCGACATCTTCGTCGCTGTGGGCAGCGTGTCACCGTTGCTGTGGCCCGTGTATGGCAGCCGCTCTGGGTCCCATATCTTCGTTGTGTGCAGCGCATCTTCATTGTTGTGGCCGCGAACCGCCGTCGTCGGCGGTGGCGGCATCGTTGTGCGTGGTACGTGGTGTGTAGTTCATGCGTTGGCGTTAAGCGCCTGCCAGTTCTGGTGCTGGCGGGCCTGTGTTCGTCAACGACAGCGCTGGCTGAAATGTGGCCATCCCTTGAGCATCACTGTCGGTGTTTAGTAAAACAGACTCACTTTCTTTATTTTCCGTTTCACGCCAAAGCGGACTGCTGTTTGCGACGATGAGTCGTAGATGTGGCCCCGCAATGCGTCATTGTTGCAGACTGGTCAATGCATGTCGCGTCCTGTTCGCGGCTGCCGCTATTATTCTGGCCTGCTGTTCGTGGCCACTGTCAGTTTTGGACATCACCAATGGTCATTGTATAATTTTTTCATACTTACTGTTGTTCGTACCGTCGTTGCTCGTTGCTAGCCACAGTCGGCTGTAGAGCGTCAATTACTGTGGATGTATAGCATTTTATACTCACCTTCATAGCCAGATGTACCTCCCTCATACTGATACATCCATAGCCTAGAGAGTGTGGCCCGTCGAATGGTATGGTTGAACAGAAAGAATCAACATCGAGCAAACAATGCCAAGCTTGAAACTTAAATTTTTTTCATGACTACGACCGTTTATATATATATTCACTCTTGCCTGAAGACATAATACTCAAACGACAACATTAATTGATGGCAGTTAGGAATACATATTTATCCATTATTATTCATTGAGACAGTAGTGCTGCTCACTGATGGAACCGAAGGCAGATATCAACCATCACATGGGTGATTTGAGTCGGACTAAGCCGCACTGCAGTCGGGGTGGAAACAGGGTGGAAATCAACCCGCAGTTGGATACTTTACTTGGTTGAAAAGTCACACAAAAAGTAGGTTGATATCTGTCAACCTACATATCACCCCGATGTAGATTGAAAGTCATTTTTCAACCTAAATTCGGCGAAAGTTTGACCTTGGCGGCGTTCACAGTGGAATTGTTCCATTTCTGGAATAAGACACGATTTATTCTTGATCCTCTAATATGTAGCATTCTTTTTGTAAAACTCTGGAACTGACCGGGTATGAACGCGGTTGTATTTTATTCCCAGTTTCTTCGTCAGCGCCATTCTAAAAAAAGTGACATACAAGGAAGATACGCACGCTGGGAGCCAATTCTTGGGCTCCCTCACTGCTCCTGTCCTTCAGATTCTGTTCCAACGAAACATGCCAAGCAAAGAGCTGTGGCGCCGGCCACCTGCTGGTATCACCATCCAGGCATACTCCGAACGACGTCAAAAGCGCCAACCTCACAGCATTCAGAACGCCATCTCGTCCTTGTTAACTTACGGCTTGGGACCCTTGGGACAAGAGCAAAACAAGCAGCCTCGAGGCTCACGCTCGGCCGTATGTAAACATGGTGGCCAGGATTGGTGCAAAATCTGAAGGAGAATGACAATGCAACTAAGTTGTGTTGTCGCCACTGTATCAAGCTCTTTAAACTTACTGTGCCTGTCATTTGCCCGCAACTTGGTTCACCCTGCCTGTGATCCACCCATCTAAGCTTAACGATGCCGAACGATGCGCACCTTGCAAAAAGTCGGCTTTACCCATTTTGCCTCATAAACTGGTTTTTTTTCCTTGATCGGGTTGCATACGGTAGCACTCTTCAGTATAGGTCCTCATAATCTCTTCGGGGAGCTTCTCCGGGACATTTGGCGGATCAGAGCTCGACTGCGTTTACCCGAGATATTCATGGCCGTGTATCTATATCGAACAGATCTGGCTTCCGAGCTATCCGATGATTCTCTATTCTGGAGTGGTCGTAGACCTGCGGGGTAAACCCTTCATTCACTTCCGATTCATTGGGGTGGAGGATTGAATTCCGTTATATCCCTTTCAGGACTAGCCTCAGCTCCTCTCGACCCTGCTCTGCCTATCAAAGAAAAAGGCATATGTAGCAAGGGATCTGATCGCCTCAGATAGATCATGGTGCAGGTAGTGAAATGTGCAAGTTCTATATTGATGATCTTGCACTAGGTCTTCTACGATTGCCAGATACAAATTTATAATAAATTAATCTCATTTACATACATATGTACCCCGGTTCGCAGACAATGGGGATCGCTGTTGCGGACTCC
>CAWUCR010000296.1:0-23124 GCA_963920665.1 Straminergon stramineum
GTTCAGAGTCTATGGTCAAAGCTGTGGCAAAAAGACTGCTGAGGTCTTTGATTGGCTCTCTGCTATCTCTGCCCTCACTCAACACTCATAAATGTGCATGTTGATATTCATCATTGGCCTAGATCCTTCTGGCAATAAGGCTGCAACGCGAGCATCAAATAAGCGCCACAGGCCCTCTTAAACCCTTACAGCATGCATGTACACGTTGTGCAAAGCTAATCAGCCTTGCGTATCCTCATCAGCCAGCTCATCTTCTGTTGCTTGTGGGAAGTCTATGAAGTTGGTGACCAGCAGCTTTAGTGCGGAGAGGCCTGGGAAGGTGTCCTGCTTGTGCTTCACAAGCTGTGCTTGCCAGACTGGAGAGGAATTGTGGCCATGTGTTGTTGACAAAGGCGTCCTTCCCTGTGCGCACAGAGATGTCAATTAACGGTGAAAGTCCCTGACAGGTTGCCTGCTGTGCTGCACACATGTTCTGCAAGATTATTCAGCTTGCATCGTCACACCTGCATCTCAGATGTCCTGACATCACAAGAATACATGGAGAGATGGCAGGCCCACTGCAACACTTTAGCACCAGAAGATGACGCAATGTGGAAGATGCAGGAGGATGGAATGCCTCACCATGCTCAACCTCATGCTGCCACACCAGGAGATGTGAAGCCTGCAGAGCTGCAGCCACATCACTGAGGGTGTGAGCTCCACCTTCCATCGCATCTGCCACAAGGCTGGCTATCCCCTTTGCATTCCTAAACCAAGGCGAAGATTCTAGCTCCTGCACAGGCAGCATCACTCTGTAAGACCATGGTCAAATGATCAATGTTGTCTGAATATTTCTCTGTCCCTGCTCAATGGGCTCCAAGACGGCAAGCTTTGCGGCATGAGCAACTGCTTGAAGATGCTCACCTCTGGCACATGAATGTCTGCCACTGCACCTCGTCGGCGCGGCCCTGTGGCCTGAGCTTCCTGCATGCCGCAGCACATGTGTCGCCACCAGGACAGGGGCGTCTGGAGAGCATCTCTATGATTGTGCAGGACCCAACAACCTACAGGGGCCAAGCTGTGTCCGTGCTTATGTATGAGCACGACTTTGGGCATGCACCATGGGCTTCCTCGGTCACAATAGACCCTACTGAATTGTCAGGGCATGGCGCTACATGATTTGGCCTTGCATGCACAGTACAGGGAAAATGCAGTGCTGTGAGGCTGTGAGCAAGGCTCAGACATACTGCAAAGGGCGCGCCTGGCTGGGAATGGCACGCTTCAGCAGGGCCACCAGGGCATGGCGCTGCAGGAGGCGGCCGCGCTTGCAGGCCGCAGGGATGCTTCTAATGGCCTCCAGGCCACCTGCAGGCGAGCAGCCTGCAGCAGCAGATCCGGCTGCCAGCTCCAAAATCTTCCTCTCCCACATGCTGTCCTGGAAGGCCCCTATGGCTGCCTGCAGAGCTGCCTGCAGAACATGCAACCTATCTTATTGAGCTGCTGAGTGCTCAACACATCAACATCTCGTCTCAAGATCTTGTCAGACAAGAACAATGCTGATGTCATGTCAGAGCCAACAAGACATGGGGTCAAATGACACCTGAAGGTCAAGGGTAAGGTGGCATGCGGCAGGGTCCAGCATCAAGTGTAGCAGCGCCAGGGACAGCTCAGGCAGGCGCGCCCCATGCAGAGCCTCCCGCGCCCCCCACCTCAGCCTACAAGAATGCCATGCTGCCCTTGCACACGTGGCTGCTGTGCAAAAGATGCAGAATCGCATAGCTTCAGCAAAGTTGACTAGGTGCCCCTACACTTGTGTTTGAGACATCCTGCATAAACGCGCTATCACAAAGTCTCGACTACATGCAGAGAGCAGAAGCGCCCTCTCACGGCACCCTGGATGCGGGAGAAGTTTCAGCGGAGCAAAGGTATCTCAGATGCCCTTGACTTGAAGGCGCCCCCCAGCAGTCATATCCCCGGCACCAATGCCGGCAAGACACCAAGCTGCTCTGCTGTGCCAGGTTCTCCTGTGTCAAAGAGCATTTGCAGTCAAGCCCTGAAAGGCATGGGTCTACTTGCTTGGCTCTGCAGATGGGGACCAGCAGCCTCAGCAGCAGCCTCAGGTGCGTCAGCTGGGGCCAGGGCCCCAAATAGGCAGCTGGCTGCTCTGCTGCGTTGTTGGCACCCTTGGTGCCGCGCGTCTTCTTGGGCCGGGCGCTGCCCGGTGCCCGGTAGCCCAGCCGGTCAAGGCTTCCAGAAAGTCATTTGCACCGGGCATCCCATTCGCATACCTCCAGGATGACCTCCTTGCCGTATAGCTTTGACTCTGCATCGCAGTGACAAGTGCGGATCAGGTTTCCCTCTGTAAAGTTTGTGTCATTAGAGCACAGCACAGCAGGAAGCCATCAGAAGCTGACTTGTACAGCATTCTAGCTATACTGTTGTATTAGGCATCATAGCAGCACACTGCAATGGCGCAAATCACACAGCAGCTTCCACATACTTGTTGCATGCTGCCTGTCAACTGTGGTAGATATGGATGAGCACTGCAGATACGCTCTTGCACCTTCCATTCCAGTCCAGGCAAATCATGCACAGGACATCTGTGACAGGGAGTGCCAAGCGCCATCCTGTGTACAAGCTTGCTTACCATAAGGAGGCAAATCATGTATTCCCGTCATGCTTGCAACATTTCTGAAGCCACAGAGGGTTAATAGAGGCGGAGTTGGCCTGACATGCCAAGCCAGCGTCCTTGCAGTATGCCATTGCATTGAATAGGAGCCGAGCTGTGGTCTCTGGGCATTTTGGATGCCTGCATCAGCTTCAGTCTGTCACCCAAAAATGACACCAACCCACCCAGTCTATTGTCACTTCCTGGTGGACTGAGCAGTTGGGCTGCAGGCAGAGCAGCTCAGACTCTGTTGTATCATGGCCTGATGAGAGCTTTGCACTGAGGTGCGGTCAGGACTTTTGCTGAGATGCATAGCAGGGAGCCAGCCTCTCACAGATCAGATGATGTAGTGAAGCAGCTGTGTAGGAGTGCGTATCTCAATGATCTGGCATGAGAAGATCACCTCTGGTAATAAATGACCAGCATGTAATTGCTGACCAGGCTCTGAAAATGCTACACTGGAGTCCAAAGCCTCAAATTGGGTGCGCTGCAATAGCATGGCTCTGCAGGCTTGCAAGAGGGCGTCCTCCTCTGGGAGGCAAAAGTCTGAGCTGGACATCTGCACAGTGTGACAGAGTTCTAGCATCAGCACTGATTGAAGGCTCCACCTCGATCCTTTGACCACATCCCAGGAGATCCCGCACTGACTCCTCAGGACATGGCTGCTTTGTCAGCACAAACATTCTAGCTGGGAAGTGCTTTTAGAGGATTGCAATCAGTCCGGGGCCTCAAGCAGTGATGCTGACCAGCCTGGCCTGAAAGAGGACTTGCTGCAGGAATGAAGCATCCTCCTCCTCATCAGCCTCCTCCTCAGTGCCTAGAGCCTTTGCTGTCGCCCCGCCAGCCCCTAGGTCGGGCAGCCCGGCTTCTTCCTCCTCTTCAACCTGCTCAAAGGACATTGTTATCACATTGTGGGAATAATAAGAATCTACATCTCAGCTTGACGGGGGAAGAAGAATTCCAGGTCTGATGGAAGAGATTGGGGGCCATGCCTTTTCTGCAGCCCTCTCGACGGCTTCCAGCTTCGCTTTCCTGGCTTTGTGCCATTCTTTCGCCTTGGCAGCATGTCGTTTGGTTTCCTTTCCAGACTCTGTCAACTGCACATGAGGGGCTGCTTAGCGCTATGTGCCTGCGTGAATGGGCCGTTCCTGCAATCATCGAGCGCCAATTTCGCATAAAATGGAATCCTGCCTTTGTAGAAGAAAGTCCAGCCCTGATATTGAGGCGACATCGACGGTCACATTGCCGTCTGCCATGCGAGTGTGTAAGTTATGACGCTGATCGGCGCATGGTCACTTCCTGGTCAGTAATGTAAGCAAGAATCACAAAGTAACGATGGAAAAAAACCCTAGCATAAGTTGTGATTACTGGTTCATTAAGCCAGGGTGCTAATTCTCTACAATCAATGTGGCAAGCTAGCTGACCATGCTATGCTGGGTTCTCATCCGGCTCAAATCCTACAAGAGAGCGCCTGCGCACTGCGATGAGAGCATGGAGTGCCAGTTCATCTTCAGGACGCTAACGAGATTGGTTCAGTGCGGGATGAAGAGCTTATGCGTCGCCCCAGTCTTTCCCGCCACGCCCAGCTTCCCTCAGCTACCCGATCATCGCTGAAGTGTCCCAGATGGGATGTAGGACGCAGTTGCGACGGTGGTTACTCGCATAGCCCTTCGCCGATCAGCTGAAGCTGCGTGGGTATACCTTGACAAAATATCAAGGAAAGCACGCAAAGAGGGGGGGACCAGATCAAGTTTGTTGATTTATCCTTGGGCCTGCATAGGATGCACCGGCAGCGCTCAGCCTTGAACTTTTTGCAGCTAAGCATCTGTCTACTCGCGATTTGCCATGGATTCAGCAGCATCACCTTGACATCCCAAGATTTTGAGAGCAAGACTCAGGCAGCAACTGGTCAGACAACAGGGACATGGTGTGCCCCTTTCCACCGCATTGAGTATTGCATGGATTGATTATTGCATGTGTCCTGCCCACAGCTGAGGACAAACACCGATGCTCACCCAGCCCCATCTTTTGCCAGGTTTGTGCTTTTCACTTCATCTGGGGAACCAAGCCTACAGCACCTCAAGGAGTCTTGGGACGAGGCGGCGCGCTCACAGCTGACCGAGGCTGTGCCAGTATACCATGCAGTGGTGGATATAGAGGAGCATCCCTTTTTGGCAGAGCGTTTTAACATACAAGCCCTGCCCGCCTTCCTGCTCTTCAGAAACCGAAAGGTTGATTCCCACCGATGCGGAATTGTCAGGTGGTGTTGACCACTCAGCCAAGTATTACCAAGCACAAAAAGTCTTCTGTGGCATGCCATTGCAGCAGGCAATGCTGATGGCAACTTGATTTGAAAGCAAGCTGCAGCTGAGCTGCTGGTGCCTCCAGATTCACCAGTATGGCGTGGCGGGGAGAGGTGCAACTGCCACAACAGTGCCTCCGCGGTGGACGCTGTCTTTGTGAGAGCCACCCCAATCCAGTCCAGACTTTCGCCAATGGTGACCTGAGTTCTGTGAATGGGTTCAGATGTACAAGTACGGTGGGGTGGACACAGGAGCTGATGCGCTGACATCCTTCGCAAAGGATGGGTACAAGAATACAGCAGCACTGGATGTGCAAAGGAGATATCACCTTTGGAGGTGGCTTTGAAGCAGCTGAAGGCCAGCTCGAGCATGGTGCGTCAGCCCTTTCTGAGAGCAGGATGCCACCTCCTGAGTGAGGTGCTTCGCTGAGTCAAGATATCAATGGTCTCGATGATTCGCTATACTCATTTGTTTGAGTTGATCTTGACGTGCAGGCTGTTGGGGCTGCGGCTTGCCTATTCTTTGCAGCGGCAGCGCTGTTGCTATGGAAGCAAGGTAAGGCTGAGACGGCAGAAAAGAAGGGTGACAGCTGTAAAACCCAAGAGGATGCAAAGACCAAGTGAGCTGGGGCTCATTCAGGCATCTCCTGCTGGCAAGCGATGATGACACCTCTGAGCTATGGTACAGCCCGGAGATCTGCTTTGAGACTATGGCGCGCTGAGCATGAAATCTCCATCACAATTGTATGGAACCTTGAAAGGCTTGTCAGGGCCCTATCAAGGGCACAGCGTCACTGTCTTGTTCAGCAGCAGATCATTTCAACTTGATAGCACCTTGACTGCAATCAGTCCGGATTGCGCAGTAAGTCTGATGAAGTATGTGTGAAAATCAGCAAGCCTTGGTCCTCGTCATACAATGCTGAGCATCCACAACGGCATGTCAGGTGCTGTGCAACAGAGCGTTGGCGGTGTCTAATGCCCGCCGCCAAGCTTCCATGACCCTGCTGCTATCCCTCAGGCTTGCTTGGCCTCTCACAGACAGGAAGAGCCTCACTCTATGGAACGGTGACACACAGGCTTGTGCTGGTGGAGCGTGCCTCACAGTCGAAGATATTGCGACAAGCGACCCAGTCGGCCTGAAAGATGAATCCGCAGTATAACATGAGAAGAACTGATCTTTGACTGCGAGAGTCGAAGCAACTTCATGAGTGGCCTTACACACCAGGGCGAACAATGAACGTGGTGCGTTATACCGTGCTGAAAATGCCGGATTGGCATATGGCCGTTGCAGCGGCTTTAGCTCAGTTGGGAGAGCCGTTAGACTGAAGATCTAAAGGTCTCGTGTTCGATCCACGAAAGCCGCACTCCGCACCCTTTGTGGGTTTTGGGAGCCTCTCACGAAGATTGTCTCTTTTAATACAAGCATAGCATCGGGTCAGATGATTCGCTTGACAATCACAGCCTCGAGATCTGTGACTTTCACTGTGACATGCATGCAATGCGCATGTACACCCAATTGACTTCTTATCAATCAACATATACTGTAATTACAGCTGCAGGCATTTCTTCAAAGCGTGTAGTGACCACAGTGGCGCTAGCCAGCCATCCATGCCTGCTGTAACCAACAGGTGCACGTGACATTAAGATGCTGAATACATCCTAGTAGCGTGCATCATGTGTGATGCACTGTTTTGTATGGCCACGCAGTCAATAGACTCGCAGCCTACACTCTGCCAACGCTGCAATGCAGAGCACATGCCAACTGCTCCACCATGTCACAACAGAGGTCCGGAGGATCCTTTACCCAGCCTAGACTCTCCTACTTTACAGCAATTGCAAGCATGTTCTGCAAGACTGCTTCCCCCTGTTCGTCCTAGTCTACACCCCAGCTCCCTAGGCCTATGCTTGCAGCCTGTAGTCCTAGTGGCATCCTGCTCAGAGGTAGTGGCTTTGCAACCTAATAGTACAGGTACTACAGTCATATACATAGCATTCACTGTTGCATGGAGAGGCCATGCTACACCACTCACGAGTGTTCAGTGTGTTCTGCAGGACTTGAGCAGCTGTCCACTGCTAAGCACTGCTGTGGCACACTTAAGAGATGCAAGGGGTTCACTGTGCCAATCAAGATCCCTGTTGATTCCCTGAAAGCCCTTATGTTCGCAACTGTGAGTTTCAATTTGTACTCCTTGGATGCGTTTAGAAGGTTGATAAGGCATTTTTATGCGACGCTTCAAAAGAAGCCCAGTCAAGCAGCACACAGCAAGCACAGGTGTACCTAAAGCAATAGCACTAGATGCCTTAGGCCGCTCAGAGGTGTTGTCTGAGCAATAGAACATCAATTCTAGTCTGCGTTGGAAGTCCTGATGGTCTGGGAGAGAGACCCCTAATGGGCCAACATAAAGCCTGCTTGGATACCTTGATGTCCCACGGAATGAAGCTGCAGGCTCCAGGCTGACATGTCTCCAGCAAGAGCAGCACATGGCAGCTCATGCCGAGCAGAAAAACGCATATGGGAGCGGCTGCGAGCAGGTGACAGCGGACATCATCTGAGGCTTTCCTGGGGTGTGGCCGGCGGCAGCTGCACATTGTTCTCAGCGGCCAGGCACACATCGCCGCCGCAGAACTTGGCAATCCAAGGGTGTTGCAGGCCCTCTGCTGCAGTCATGCGCGTGTTGTAGTCCCTGTCCAGCAACTTGGAGAGAAAGTCCTTTGCTCATCAGAGACCGCCTTCCACTCAGGGCCATCATAGCACACCTGCAATGTTGATTTATACCAGTACTCAGGACGCCCGCAAAGCCATGGTCGCTGCTGCTCATATGCAAACAGGCAGCTATGTGCATGTTAGCCAGCACTTTGCTCATGTATGGGTGCAGTAGACAGGAACTGATCACAGGAAACACTCACTGTACCACACCACACAGACAGGCGTTGGCGGAACAATGCCAAAGAAGACGGGCAAGAGATGCCTCACCTCTGCACTGAGGATTGCAGACATCACAGCAAATGTGAACGATCTGACTGAGCATTCCAGAATGGCAGGTGGCCAGACAGCATCTGGTACATCATGATGCCCAGCGCCCACTGCACTCACCCACCAACACTCAATCCTCCACATATAACTTTTCTTGTTACATCCACAAAATGTCAACAGCCGCAATGTTTCACATCATCATTTAAAGGTTTGTACTCCACAACTGTTTCGCAGCAAGAGCGCATCGCTTTGCATAGGAGGCCTTTGCAAAACACAGCTGTAATCACCTGGTCAGACTCTACACCATAATAGCGCATGAACAGCTCTGGTGCCATGTAGAGCGGAGTTCCTGTTCGCTTATTGAGCTTCCCACTCTGCGAGGCAGCACAAAAGTCATACTTCTTGCATTTCCTGGCAAGCATGCAACCCCAAACAGCTCACATCTGCACAACTGCAATTTGCAGCGGGTCCCACATGGCAGACTCGCACCTCTTGGATGCGCTGGGAGCAGCCAAAGTCAGTCGTCCGCAGCTCTAGCAACCTGCTGTCATCACCCTTGCCAGAGCGTCTGTAAGGGCGTGTCAGCAAAAATTGGCGGGCTTGACATCTGCATAGCAGATGCCTTTCCTGTGGCACTCTGCGAGCACCTGCAGGATGTCGTGCGCTGCATGTGCAGCCTCAGCTCCGCCATGTGCCCATAGTCCTGCACAGGCAGTGCTAACAGGCAGTGCTAGATATTAGGACAAGCACCTGAATGTTGCAAACATAAGATAGCTTCATCAAGTCACCATCAGCGCTGCAATTCAATTCAGATGCGCAATGAGTACCTTCATGAAATGCTCCAAGTCGCCTCCTGAGCAGAGCTCTGTGACTATCCATACCCTGTCATTGTCCTGCAGAGAGCATACACAGTCATTATGAATATGTTGATAGGCAAGGGGCTGCTGCTGTGCATCCCTGCAGTGAAGTTGCCGAGTCAACGACGATCTGAACAGAGACACGCTACCTCAAAAGTGTCGATAAGCCGCACAACCTCGGGCCTGTCCTGGAGCTGCCTAAGGGTGTCAATCTGCAGGCATCCAAGCCCAGATGTCAGCTTTATTCAGGCTGAAGCAGTGGCATCGATGCGCTTCTTGCATAACATCTTTGGTGAAATTACACGTGGGCAGATACAGTTTACGCACCTCCTCGTGGATGCGACGGGCCACCCGCTCGTCCAAGAAGCCCTCTCTATGCTTGGAGACAATTTTCACTGCGTAGTCGGGGGCTGTCTCGGATCTGTGCGTCGCTCTGTACACCTTGCCGAAGCTCCCCACGCCGAGCAGCTCGCCCACCCGATAGTTTTCCTCGAAGATGCGCTCCGCCAAAGATGAGCTTCCGTGGTACCGCAAGCCATCCAATTGCTCGGCCCCGGCATAGCAGCATACTTCCTGGCTGCGGCGCCTAGAGCTTCCCAAGGAGAGACCATTGGTGCTAGGTGCAAAAATGAAGTGACTGCTCTGCTGCTTGGCCCGTCGCAACACACGCGATTGCCGTGCCAAGGGGGCTGCTAAGCTATGTCTGGTGTCTTCAGACCGGCGAGCAGCCCCGTGATGGGGACCGCTCTCGAGGAAGCACTTGGCAGACATAGCTTGTGTGGTAGCAAGAGCTGACTCTATTGGCGGCCCAATCGGTGGAAGGTCACTTGTCGGCTTTCAGCCCTTAGGAGATCATCTTTCGGACATATGTATGGCAGAGGGGTCTCCGAGTGATGATGCGAGGAAAGCGCAGAAGACGCTGCGGCGTGATGTGGACTCCACCTCAGCACGCCTGCCTGCCGCGTCAGCAGTGTGCCCACAAATGTGAGGCCGGCTAGCTCTTTCAGGCGCGCGCTCTGGTCTGTTGTACTATCTTAACGCTTTGCCTTGCTGTACGATGGTTTCCTGCCTAGCACAACGACCGCACCTAATCACTTTTGAATCCGGGCTTTCTTTTTGAGCGGCCGTTGCGTCCTCTGCTGCAGCTCGCTCAACGCCCAATGATAGCAGTGATACACGATGGAATTGGCACCTTCGTATTGACGCTTTAGTCGGCACTGACAGAAATCAAATTCCCCTTTGAGGCATCACTCACACCCGCATGAAGCCCGATCTTGATGTTCAGGCCCATGGCAAAGTCTTCATGATTCTCGTCCTGATACTTGGATCAGCTGATGGACATGATCATTTTGGTGTGAATTTTCTCTGCAAGTCCGACTTGTGAGGCCACAGTAGGAAGGCAGTGCTCAGTATTGGCGTCTATTGTCAGCAGAGCTTCCCCTCTGATAGAAAGCTGCCAGGGATCACCCTCAGGCTTCACCTGTTGCATAGCCATCTTGCAGCACATGTCAGTCAGCATTTGTCAGGGCAAACTACCTTGCCCACATTAGCTCTCGTCTTCATCGACAGTACCAACTCATGCAGCAGTCTTCCCTCTGCCTGGCCAACGATAGTCAGAGCCGCAAAACCGCATTCACTTGCTTGAGTCCCAAGTTCATTCCCTTGCCATTGCGCTCTGCCATTGCCTTCACCTCCGCCTGCAGCACAGCAAGCTCTTTTGAATGCGACGGGCTTCCCCCTGAGGTCTGCATGTGCTTTGATGCATTGTGGACTTTCACAAGGCACTTATCACCTTCTGCGCACCCTTCACCAGGCTGCAGTGCAATCTGCGACCCTATTCACAGCCCTGACAGACATAGAACAGCCTTACAGCCCGAGGGCCTGCAGCAAAGCACCAATAGGGGGCTTTGTCTGGTTCTCTACACACTGGCCCTCGTGTACATCACTGCTCACCATGGCTTTGCAGTCGCCCATCTGGGGCAGGGAGAACATCGCGCCCCCAAAGGCTCTGCTGCCTGTCAGTGGCTTGCCCAGTGCCAGCATGATGAGTGCTGCGCCAATCACCAGGCCGTTGGGCTTCACATTATCCACATCCAGCGCAAACTCTGGCTGCCCTGCAGCCAGCAAGTCACTGCATCAACAATCAGCTCCATGTGACAAGGCTTGCTGTCCTAATCTCGCACAGGCGGCTTCGCACCATCTGCATGCAAGGCCGCCTTCACAACAGTGGTCTCAGCACAGCAGGACAACATGTCTGCTAGGGCATGGGGGCAGTGTTCTGGACTTGGGCTTGCCTTTGTAGGAGATGCCTGCAGTTGTGTGCAGATTGAAGCTCATGTCCACCTTGGGTGGGCTCAGGTTGAAGGTCTTGCGCACGAAGAGGCTCTTGCGCGTTGCCCGCAGCACAGCAATCTTGTTGCCAGCCTTATTTTGGAGCTGCAAAGCCACTTTGATATCTTACAGGACACGAATCACCTCTCTGGATATTGTATATCACAGCCAGTGCATCTGGCCTGCCCTGCATCATGAATATCTGATGCGAGCCTCAGCATTGGCCTGCAAACAAAGCAATGTGTACTAGAGCAGACCTGGTAGGTAAGTGCGGCATGGGGAAAATAATTCTGACGCTTCACGTTGAGGTCCACCCCTAGCTCTGCTGAAAGCTGATCGTTGATGGGTACAAATTTGCGCAGCCGGATGTAGTGTTGCATTCCCTTTATGCTGAAAAAACCAAGGATCTTCCCGCTTTCACCCTGCTTTTGGCTTCTGTGAGCTCCCTCATTGCCATGCCTGCAGCATGGCAAAGATCTTGATATGCTATTTCTCCACATCTGCTACAGCAGGATGCTGTTGATAGACAACCATGTCAGAAGCACGACGTGTAAGTGAATGTGCATGTGACACCGTGTGCTCCATCACTTCAACATTAGGGCTCTATGCTGCAGCACAGGGTGACTGCGCATAGCTGATGATACTAGACAGAGATGATGCGCACGCTGTGCGAGGTGGTGGTGCTGCTGCTACTTCAGCATAGCTGGCCTTGCTAGGCGCAGTCTGAGTAGTCATCTTCCAGGTCTTGTCGTTGCTGTCCTGCTTCCCCTGCCTTCTTCCTGCTCCTCTTTGCTGTCCAAGGATGTGCTGAGCGGCCCACAAACCTACCTCAGCCCCTGGCCACAGACAGAGTCTATTGTCACCCTCACGCTTCTGCAGCTCACATCACGGGTCTGCTGCTTGTAGCACGCTCACCAGAGTACACTGCATCATCATGTGTGCTGAAGTGACATGAATGCAAAGTCTGTGCATGGCATAGCTGGATGATAAGGGTCACAGGACATGGGCGAGGCACCTGACTTACCTGATTGATCCATCGATGCGTGCAGTGTCGGTACCCAGCGGCTGGCAGAGTTCTCCGTTGACACCCTCGTGTGGTAATTACGCTTTCCGGCTACTGCCATCCGGATGTGGAGCAGAAGCATGCGCTGCCAATTTTGGTCGCCACCGATCGAATTTTGGTGCCTACAGATTGCGGATTCAGGAGCTCCATCGAGTGAGATTAGCCAACCTCACAGCGGGCAGGCGTGAACTGCTGCCATCCGTGCTGACCGCATTATCCGTGCTACAGATGCGCTGGCTTCCGTCAGTGCTCCTTCCTTGAATGCCTCTCCGCGAGGGCACTTTTTGAGGGTTGCGGCCAACACGATTTCTCATCAGCACTCAACTACAATGTGTCAAGTACATCAAGTATCTTACATACCGGAGATTCTCCTTCAGTGACGAGGTAGTATACCACAGGGAGCCAGGTTTGCTGACATGCGTCCTTAGCGACCCCACAGCAGGTCACTGGTGGTATCAGTACAGGTTCAAATCAATCCTGTAAGTGCAGCAAGCCATAGAGCGTGCAACATGCAGGATGTGCACCCCGGTACATGTCACACTGACAAAATGTCAATGCCAAGCGTGGGAGCACACACCCATCAGAGCTTTTTGTGGCAATGCCGTGGCTCGTTGAGACGACTGCGGACACTGTCAGTCAGACTGTGCACATGGTACACCTCACAGGCGCTCATTCAAGCAGCCAGTAACTGGGCATCACATTCGAGGAAGTGCCTCAGTGATGCTGCACTGCAGGGCTCTGACTGGCCATACTGTTTCAGGCTTGGGTTCCCAATTCCTGGGTGTTTGCACTTCCACTGCCACTACTGTTTGCCGTAAGTGACAGTGTTCGAGGGTTCCTGCCCAGCAAGGTAGCTGGGGCTGGTGACGGTGTGCTGGGGATTTGCAGCATGCTGCTGCGCGGGTGTGTGGGGGTAAATCTGGGGGTTGCCCATTCTCTGCATGTGCTGCAGATCTGCGTCATGAACACTCACACTCATACTCATGCAGACTTCAAGATTCCAGCCTGGCAAGGTAGCTTCAATTAGTGATGTGTGCTTCGCTGGATTTGCGAGATCCTGTTGGTGCTTGCCTTCTCTTGAAAGATGCTGCCAATGGCAACACCAAGGGTCTCTCTTCACAGGCCATGCTTGGTCTCTCTTCACAGGCCATGCTTCTCTTAGCAGTCAAGGCTGCAGTGAGTCAAACGAAGCAAGGCATGCTTGGCTGCACAATGCAGCACCTGCCTTCGCAGTGCAAGTGTCTGCTCACCTGTGTATGCGTTGAAGGCAGAGGTGAGAGCAGGCGCTGCACCAGGCATCCTGTTGGCAGGCTGGTGAAGCGCAGCCCCAGTGGCCTGTGCAGCACAATCTTTCATCTGAGCGTAGCAGAAAGAGCTTGACCATCCAGATAGCAGTGGGTTCCTGGGAAAAGATCATGTCTCCTGCAGCATGACCACAGCGGATTCACAACATTAGACACAAAGCAGCCAAGAGGGATGATCAGAGCTGAGGCTGGCAGACCTGCTGCCACTGCACTATCTGCATGTAGCTGCTGAGCATGTGGTTCATGCTCTGGGGCTGCTGCATGATGGAAGCCTGTGGGAAGGAAGGGGCCATGCTGGGCATGTAGCCCATGCCAGGGCCGGCCAGGGCAGCCTGCGCTGTGGTCAGAGCGGGCAAGCCGGCAGTGACCCCATGCTGGACATGTTGCGGCTGCTGCTGATACGCATGGAAGGGCTGTCCCATGTCTAAGGCCATGGCAGCTTCTGCATCCTGTGCAGTCATGCCGGCCATGAGTACAAGCAGTGCAAAATGTGTCTGAAGAGAAGCGCTTGCTAACATGCCACTCAGGAGCACTGCCCCAGTCACACTGACTGCCATCACACATGGCCACAGAACGCAAATGCTTCTTTAAATTTATTCATGCCCAGGCATCTGGACAGCCACAATGCCCAGCTCTCACTTGGCAGGGGCATGCAGTGAAGGAGGTTGCCACCTGCTGAGGGAAGGAGAATAATCCTGCCGCAGAGGCGGGCAGAGGCCTGCGAAAGCCATCTGCCAGCCCAGCAGACGGCCTCCCACTACTCTGCAAATAGGCCGGCCTTTCCTGTGCCTTCTCGTCTGCAAAGAATGCTGATCGGGGCATGAAAGCCTCATCGTCCGGTGATGCGGTCATGGCCTGCATAGACGATGCATCACGCCTGGATCAAAGACATGCCCCCAGCTACAGCTGGACGTGTTGCAGAGCACTAGATGCCTTGGACATACATATAGCATGCCCATGTGCAGATCTTCACAATTGGCAGTTCTTCAGCAATCACACACTGGCACCACTGCTTTGGTCATAGCATCATGTCTGTGGCGCACTTGACGGCCGACGGAGCGCTGCTCTGCAGTGTCTGGAGCAACAGTCTGCGTGCTGACATTGGTCTCCACACTGGCAGGGTTGCGCAGGCGCCTGCCGTGCGGCATCAGCATCTCTGGCGTGACCTGCAGAACCACTGCTGCTTCATGTAACAGCCCCACTCCACTGCTAATAGAGTACCTGTATAGCTGGGATTTATAGCCATGAGAGATATGTGCAAGAGTTGAGCGGACCTGCAGTGCCAGGCGCGGCTGCTGCACAGGAAGGGATGCGCCTGCAGCGGGCTTGGCAGAGGGGCCGCGGACAGGGGTGTTTTCTGGCCAGAGGTGCTGCTGCCTGGTGAGGGGCGCCTCAGGGCTGTTTGTGCTGCCTGTGGTGTCCTGGCGGTGCAGGTAGTCTGTGCTGGTGCTGATTCGGCGGCCTGCTTTGCCATCGTCTGACCACGAGCCTTGCAGAGACATGCCCTCTGCACACACAGCCCTTCATTGGAGTTGACGGCATCACATCATCTGCTGGTGAGCGCAGAGAGCAGGAGGTCGACAACTCACAGAAAGCTGCAACAACTATACAGAGAACCAACATGTCTGGCCAGCTGTTGAGGGCCAAAGGATCTCTGCATGACGGTGCATCTCCACCCTTCCTTGCACGTAATTGGGTCAAGACCGCAAAATCCAATCCAAGAGAAGGGATTTGGCGGTGTGCAGTGGCGCGGCTCACCAGCAAAGGCAAAGTCTGTTGCAGCGTCCAAGAGATTCTCCTCATCAGGCACCATCATCCGTCCCTGTATGCCAGCCACACCCGCTTGAGCTCCAGACTGCAGCCGTCTGCGACCCTTGTACGGAGCAGCCACTGCAGGCGGCAATTCCCTCTGCAGCCCGCCGCTGCTGGTCTGAGTTGCCGAGCCCTGCAGCAGCAGCGGCCCCTGTCAGTCAGCTGACTTGCGCCGTCTGCCGGGGCCTCATGCCTTGGTGAACGTCCTCAGCTGGAGGGTCCAAAGGCAACACAAGCACTCTCCTAGATTCCCCTCATGCTGTGTCATGACGGCAACCTTTGGATGTGATGGCTGTGACTACCTGTAGCATGCTGGCATTCAGTCCAAATCCAGGGCGAGGCTGGCGCCTCTGGCGCTTGCTGCGCGGGCCTGTGGGGACGTCTCGGGCAGCGCGCTTCACACGGCCAGATGGCGCATTCTCGTGCGTCCCGGGTGTGACTCCCGCCCTTGCCAGGCGCTGATTGTGTGCGGCTGTCTTCTCCGTGCTGGGATATCAGGCACGAGCTTTGTCAGGCACATGATATTCCTGGCACGAGTGCGCAGTGCTGGCCGCATAAGGGGCCATGTGGGGCACTGGTAGAAGACAAGTCTGAGGACAGGTGATATAGTCTTCTGCTGGGACATTGTATATTGCATGCTGTGCTCTGCGCACAGCAGGGCATGTCAATGAGCAGGACCTGAGGCTCAGGGGCGCTGACTGTTCTGCACCTGTAGAACTGTTTCAGCGTGTGAGGGGAAGCCCTGGCAATTCGTTTCTCGATGCCCAGCCATCGGAAGGCAGGCTTGCGTGAGTCAGCCAGCTGCGTCTTCTCCAGCAGGTGCAGGCTCTGCAGGATGTTCGCGATGTCGTACAGGCGGCGCACTTTGGTCTTCATTTTGCCGGCGTCAGCATTGACACCTTCTGCCTCTGCATGTCAACATCCAATCCTTACAGAGAGATCTGGCATGCTGACAAGAGCTTTGCGCCACAGCTGCGCTGCTGCAGCACCAGATAGCTCAATTGTACTGTTCAAGCTGAATTGCCCTTTATTATAGACCTCCTGCTTGCCATGTTTGTACCGAAAAGATGAGATATGTGCTGCAGGTGCTGCACATCTGTCAATTTCAAAAATATTTGCAGGCCATTGCAGCTCTGTCTCACCTAGCAGGGTCTCTGCAGCGGCGTCCAGCGGGACGGTGTGGTTGTCAGGGCTCTGCACGAAGATCTGCACGAAGCGCTGCGACAGGAGGCCCAGCGACTTCTCCCGCCTCTCCCCAGCCCGGCCCACGCTGGCTGTGCCCCGCACCTGAAAGTCTTCGCTCTTGATCTTCGCGATTGTGCGCGGCAGCCTCTCGAGTCCCTTCCAGACGTACCTGCAGAGCACGACAGCATCATGATCCATGTGATCTTGCACATGACTTCTCCATGGCCCTTCCAGCAACAGAAGAGATGTGCAAGCCTTCCTGTCCCGGCCATGCCTATACTGATTAGGGGATCAGCTTGAGCGGTGCCATGTCTCGAAGGGAGTCTGCAACTGGGAGGCACTACAATCGCCACAAGGTTGACACAGCAGGGGCGCCCTGAACAGGCCCAGGGGGATCACAGGGGCTTGAGCGCTCACTGGTTCTTCTGCTGGCGCTCGACCACCTCGACGCTTTCCAGGACGTTGACGATGTCGTAGATGCGGCGGCGCTCCACGCCTAGCTTGCGGGCAGCCTGGTCCAGGGAGATGACGGCGGGCCCGCCCTGCCCATACTCCCGCAGGAAGCTCTCACACAGCAGCCCCAGGGACTTGTCCTTCCGGCTGTACGCCAGATCTGCCGCATCCGCCATGATGCCTGCAGACACCAGTAGCGTCACTCAACGCGGTGAACAAACAACAGCCAGCAGGTTGCAGGAAAGTTGCCTGCAGCAGGCCCAGGAGTAGTGCTTCCAGCTGCATGCCAGCTTGCATTCACTATGGCGGCGATCCTGGTTGGCATGTCTTAGACACAATGCTCTTAAATCTCACGTGAAGGTCCAACTCATGGCAGCCATCTGTGCTGGACAAGATTTTTCTGCGCGGAAAATTTCTGCCTGTGTGGTGCGCGGCCCTGAAGCGGTGCTGCGTGTGGTGTAGCGGCATTGTCATGGTCAAACTGGCTATCACATGTAACTGCCACAGCATGCTGTAAGCGGCTGGCAGCACGACCGTCCTCACCGTCGTCTTCACAGGTTCGTTTACACTAAAAAGATGGACGTCACTGTGTGTTCAGAGACACAGCACAGTGCTCCAGATCACACCTTGAACTCTGCCGGAATCCCAATGCTTTCCGGCCCTGTCCTGTGGCTCTCCGATGCATGCACAATTATATGAATCCTCCAGTGGCTATCATCTTGCTCCAGCGGCTCGCGTCACCAAGCATGTTTACCTGCAGATTGCAAGATGAGCTCATAATAAAGGGGCTGGCTGGTCATCTTTGCATCGACACATCGTCCGGGGTCTTGGAATTTGTCTCTTGTAGTGTGTTGCTCTGCTTGAAGCAGCACCAGCCCTCTCCAGGCAAGGTCTTTAGGCTTCCCACCCGGACTTTGAGAGCGCCCATTTCTATTCTACTTTATTCTGTGCTGATGCGCCCTTTTGCATACCCCTAGCTGCCTATATGACAAAAGAAACAGTCCGGCAGACCGCTCTGCTGCTCCGCTGCAGCAAGCTGCGACCTTGAACGTAAAACGTACAAGGCGCCATACGTACTGTTTAGCGGGAATGCCGACTCGTCCGCAAATTCTAGAGCTCGCTCGGCTGTCAAGTACTTATTGTGTGGGGCAGGCCAGCCATCAAGGACTGCCTGTCAGCTCCGCGGTCTGAAGGTCCGCCCGCCTGTTGAGCACACATCCAAGTCCCACCTTCCTGGCTGGCGCCCCAATTGCATGCTCGCATGAGCTCTGCGGCGTGAGAGCACTCTGCAGATATCATCAGCGCCACCTGACGGCATTGTCACCTGGCTCCGAAGGCCGCAATGCGCACATCACGCCCATCAAGACCAGCCCGCCCACTTCGTCTGCTGCCTGGGCAGACAGCCCGGCCGCTGCTCCGGCCTCGGCAGCACTGAGGTCTACTGCAGGCCCCAAAGATCTCGCAGGGGGTGATGGCACCCTGCTGCAGTGTCTGCAACTGACGTCAACGGGGTCAGGGATGGCAGCGATGAATGGGCAGAGGGGCCTCCCTGCCAACGTGGCACCCAACTAGAAATTATTTGGCTCCCTCCAGAATGACCCCCCCTTTACCATGAGGCGGTACCCACCCGGAAGCCCTGCAGCAAGATTGTAGTGTACGCACTGATCTCAGCAATACGTGCCTTCCAAAGACTGTGCCTACACCGCACGCATGCCATCCCAAAATGCTTTCCATCATCCATAAATATGCATCCATGCCAATTTCGCAGGACATGATTTCCTAAACATGCCGCCAAGATCTGCAAGGTCAAGACATGTGCTCCAGGAATTGTGTAATTTGGTGATGACCTGCTGTGGCAAAGTCTGCCTCTCACTCTGAACCACCTCATAATAAGATACTACCAGCTGGCATCAGCAATTGCCAGTTGGAACCGCATGGTATACCTACATAGATGATGCACCCTGTCTTTGCTAAGTCTGAATTTGACAGCACTTAAGGTGCATCAACTCACACATCTACTGCCTGAGGTCAGGTGGGGCTTCTCAATGCAGCATACAAAAGGCTCTGCAGTCTTCTGCAACACATTCAACGCATCCACTCTCAATGCCTTGGCCGTCCTCAGTGGGCAGCTCTTTGCCTGAGGAAGGATGCCTGAAGCCTTGAGACAGTGTCTGGCGGCAGCACAGGGCATCCGGCTATCGCCAGGGAGTGCCGATCCTGCATGGCCACCTTACCGTGCAGGCACGCTATTTGATGCGCATGGCACTCCTCACGGTTGTGTGCGGCACATCAGGTAATATTTGAGCTGAGGAACTATGCTGCAATTGTCATGACTGCCACAGAATGCCCAACAAGATTACCTTTGAAGTTGAGCGCGCGATTTCAAGCTCACTGATTGGACGCTCCAGCATCCTCAGCTGCAGGTCCCTCAAATTGCCGCAACTGCTGATATCGAAATGCCTGAGGCAAGTTGTGTGCAGCTGTACACTCTGCACAGCATGAGCATGCATTTGGGATTAGTTCCCTGCCCTGTGACCTGCAATGTACCCTGGTTTCAAACCAGAAGTTTGTGCCAGGCAACTTTGCACCCATGATGGCAAGCATCACCTGGAGCTCTGAAAGGTGACCTTCAGGCACTGTGCTACAGAGACTGACCACGAGGCGCGGGCAAGACTGCAGGAAGCAGGCTCTCAGCACGTTGCTGCTGCTGGCCCCATGCCTCAGCGCCTTGCACCCGCTCGCCTCCATGCGTTCCAGCAGAGGCTGCTGCTCCAGGGCGAGCCTGAAGAGCGTCACGCACCCGTTCACATTTATACTCTGCAGCCCCGGGCAGCCAGCTTCCACCTCTGGAATGCCTGCACGTAACAGCACTGATAAAGTGGACTGGCACTCTGCAAAAGGCCACTGTTCCTATAAGAATATGACATTGTCATGCAGCTGGTCACATGCGCGCTCAGCTGCTCTGGGCATCTTGCCGTGATTCTCGTCATGTCTCTGGCACGACAAAGACTTCAGCAAGATGGAGCCAACAATCCACATCTTCATCTCGAATCCATCTCAATCCTGTCACAGATTGCCTTTGTGAGGAGTATCAGCGAGCACTTGTCTGTTCATTTGTGTCACAAGAAGCCTTGCCTTGCAAGGCCTTGCAGCCAGCCAAGTTAATGGTCAACAGACTGGGGCAGCTGAAGTCGTCTTGCAGTTGCTCCAGGCGGTGGCACTGGGAGCCCGCCACTTCGAGGGCGGCACACTTCAGCCCCAGGTGAGTCAGGCTGGGATTGCTGCTCACATTTAGGCTGAGCAGGCTTGCTGATGTCACCACAAGCTTGCCAAGGTTCGGACACCCTGCATGTTACTTGCCGCGTCCAGCTTGCAGCACTAGACTAGAGGCAAGCGTTGATTTACTGACCTGTACTTGTTGCTCAACTACAGGCCGAGCAGGCTCATCAATGCCACACTAGCTGGCTTGGATCACTTATCATTGTAATTATCGCTAGGCTGTAAGACCTTGGATATCTTCAGTCGTGCTATCACATAGCATAGGGCGGGTCATGCAAGATCCAAGATTGCGTGCTTACCTGAGAGGCTGAGATCCTTCAGGGGCATTGTCTTGGGAAGTTGTAAAGCAGCCGATGTCAGCGCAGAGCACTGATTTGCTGTAAGGCTTTCCAGTACACTCTGCACAGATAAGAAGATTCTGCCTGGAATGCCATGATCACTCTGCTGACATGATGTGGTAATCAAGTGAGGCTAGCAGTGCGGTCTTGAATCATTCACCCCTTCCCTTGCAGGTGAGCACCCAAAACAAGGCTGCTTGGCAAGCTTGTTGCTCACCCACTTTGTGAGGATCTGCAGAGAGGATACTGCGGTTCTGGAGATGTTGAGCTGACGCATGCTCTTGCTGCAGGCTTTTGAGATGGCCTGCAGCCCCTTGCCAGAGACGTGATAGCATCCCGCAACCGACAGACTGCAGAGCCTTCGTGGCAACTGGTCACTGAGCATCCAAGCGGGCTGCCCTGCTGCAGACCCATGTGACTCCTGGGCTGTGTGGAAGCCATCCTGCATTTGTGTGAGCATCAGATGGACTGCTTCATCACTTTGTCTGTCTTGAGAGCTGTGAATAGAAGGACATAGTGTGACGACTGCCGGGCCCTGCTATGGGCATGTCAGCCATTCAAGTACCATTCCGCTGAGCTGTTCCTCAGCTGCTGAGGGGTAGAGAGCTCACCTGGATGTACAACTTGGAACTGCTGCCTGCCTTGGCATCCCTCATCGCATCAGAGAGGCATAAGCTGCTGAATTGCATGTCGCCTTCTGCATCAGCTGCGTATGCGTCCTGAGCGCGTGAGGCAGCGATGCTGTCGGCTAGGGTCCCCAGAGCCTCATCAGTCAATCCTGAGCAACCGGACATGTCCATTTCCCTGCAGCAGTGCATGCAGCACTCACCAGGCTTGCCTGAGGGCTCCACCAGCGAAAGCATGATACTTGAATGCTGCACAGTACGCCGAGCACTGCGACTTCTTTCTGTTGCTGCTGAATCTGTCAGGACTAGTGTTCCATGCTGGCTGTGACTCCACTCAGACTGCAAAGCCTATGTGGCAGGCTCGAGGGGCGCACTGCAGCGTCGGGATGGCACCAAAGAAGTGCACAGCATGCAGCTCTAGTGCAGATCTGCACTGACTCAGGTCCAGGGCTTTCACTGGCAACCCGCCGTCACCGCGTTCCCTTGAGCCTGTAGCGATGGCAGCTGCTGCTGCTGAGCTCTGAATGTAGTCCCTGTGCAGCTTCACCTTGGTTGCCCTCCTGAAGGCTTGCACCATGCCGCGCACAGCTTCGCCAGTGAGGCCTGCAGGCAGCCCAATGGTCGGGTGCGCTAGCAAAGACCTCAGCAGAGGGCCTACCAGGCAGGGTCACTTGCGCCAAAAGCCTGCCTGTCGCTGAGCTTGCCATCCAGGGTGCAAGATGATCGCAAGGCGGTTCCTTCTGATTCTCTCATGCGAGCCTTTCAGGATGTTGCAGAGAGCTTCAGAGATGCCAAGTACTAGATGAACCCAGTCAATGTCCTGAGTCGGCCCGATTGCATCAGGCGGCGCACCCGGTGGCAGCTTCAATGTATGCAGGTCCGAGCGGGTGCTCTTGGCGTGCTCAGCAAAGTCTTTGCAGGTCCCTGCTGCTCTCGCCATGTCCTTGAGGGTCAAATACTCCCAGACCTACACGTCACATGCACGTCCATCAGAGAGTTGAGGTGAGGTGCGTCAGCCTCTCATGAGCTACCAGCCAGATATTTGGCAGAGAATGATGCAGCTTTGAAGAGTTGGAAGCAAGACAGCGACCTGCAGCTTGCACTCAACCGGGACAACATCCCAGAAACACGGCCCCGTACGTGTATGTTTACTTTCATCAGGGCTGCTGCACGTATTTCGAGGGGAGCTGTTTGTTGGTGTATTCTTGTTGCTGGAGTGCTTTTCAGCAGCAATCTCGAAGAGAAGCGTTGTCGCCTTGTCAGCATCGTAAGTGCAAGACTCCAACACACTGTCGATGATTTCATCACTCACAACACCCCGAAAGATTCCCTGAACGTCCTTCACGACCTTAAGCTCAAAGTCTTGTTCACGAAACACCACCATGTTGCGCTTCTGCTTTGATGTCTTAGACTTGTTGGAAGACTGTTGGTGCTGAGAGGGGTCATATGACGCATCTTCTGCACCCAGTTGGCTCAGAGCAGAGCTCCTGCGTCTTGTCATGATGCAAAGATACTGTCCTAAGAAGCACTGCTTCAAATCAGCCAAAACCAATGTCTTCTGACATAGTTATGATGTTGCGTTGCTGTGTCTGACATTTAAATATCGCGTGCGCTCAATGGTCTCCCGATCCCGGGAGGAAGGTTGACGTCACTGGTCACATGTGATGCCATCGTGGCAACCACCTAATATTGATGCCCTTTCAGAAGTCGATGCTTGCGTTCCTGGCAGATAAACACTGGTAGTATGCTGAAACTGTCCTAAACCGGCTAAGAGAGTACAATCAGGGCGCGCACGATGGCGTTGCCGAGGCTGTATTCAGAAGGTGTGAAGGCTCTTGCTAGACTGGCACAGCAGGGTGGAAAACAAGCTCAGAACCGATTGCATCCTGCGTGCACGACCTTCTCGAGGTCGTACGCTGCTGAGCCGGTGCCTGCAGAAGGTGAAGCGCTTTC
>CAWUCR010000305.1:0-16750 GCA_963920665.1 Straminergon stramineum
GGTCAAAGCGCCTGCCGCGAGGTGCTATGAAGGCCTTTCATTTTGTTTGGCTTGCCAGGCTCCCAAGCCACTAGATGCGCATCACTGCAGGTGAGAAATCTATCCTGAAGTGTCCATGCCTGTTTTCAGACGCTTGTGGGCTTGCATAAGATTCAAGCTGCGCTTTGGCTTGGCCTTGCTGTGAGCAAGTATATGTCTAGGGTGGTGAGGGTTATGCGAGCTGCAGCTCTCACGCAGAGTGTGCGGATGCAGTACAGCCGCTGCAGGACTTGCGTCATGGAAATGGATCACCATTGTATCTTCCTCAACAATTGCGTCGGCCTCAACAACATGCGGCACTTCCTGCTGCTCATAGTGTTCCTCATGATCGGGTGTATATACGTCTTATCTTCATGCGTGGTCCTCCTGCTGCAGCAGCAAGATCTTGTCAGGGCTCAATGGGCCAGGTGACCAACAATCTTCCTGCAGCGTGCTTCCACTCTGTCACTGTGCTGCGTGCCCATCCAGCAAGCTGGCAGCCTGTTGCCCCATCCAATCTGAATTATAGCTTCTTTTATAAGCAGGTGATAGTAGAGCCAAGCCTTGCAAGCAATGGTGGGGTATACATTGTGTGAACTTGCCAGGTGCCTCAAGTACAGTGTACGAGTTCATGCATCACTCATGTCACAGCAATGATCTTATTGTGTGGGTTGCAGGGTCCTTGTGCCCATTCTGCGGTCCGGCCGGTTCTGGGAGCTGCTAGTGATCACTCCCAAGTTCATGCTCTCCTCACCCGGGTGGCTTGCGGGCACCACATACATGGCAGTACTCTCGACTGGCGCATTGCCCGGTCTGGCTCTGCTGCTCACGTCAGAGCTGCGGCTCATTCTCAGTGGTCAGACATACATTGAGAGCCTGCAGGTGGGCTAGCCCAGAAGCTCGCTGTGACTGCCTCAGCTGCAATAGCATTTGCGGGTGATTGCTCACTGCTTGATACCAGTCCAATGTGCAGAGGTGTTGGATTTTCATTGTGCTCATGCCATTGTGATTGCATCCTGAGTGGCGCGCAAAGGGGCTCCCGCACTAATCTCCAAGAAGCAAGCACACTGCTGATCTTGTGCAGGGACGGAGCTTGCACCCTGAGCCATCAAGTCTCTCTGCACTGCGGCGTATCTTCGGGCGTGGCCATCCCATTACATGGCTGGCCATCAGATGGCACCGGCCCCTGGGTCTGCAGCGGCTTCCCAATCCTACAAGAAGAACATCTAGCTCGTGACCAGCGATGCGCTTCTGTTGTGCAAGCAGCTCAAGCACACTGCCAGTTTGAGTGCTTATCATTGCACTATTGATGCTTCAAGACTGTTCGCAAGCTCAGTCTTGTAATCTCGTAGTGCATGAACGGCACGTCAGCTTGGCCAATGGAGCCATGGAGGCTGCAGCTGCCTGGGAACTTCCTGTGGGAAGACATTCTGCGGTGTAGACCATGGCTGTGTTCAAGCGCACTGATCAGACGAGCTATAAGCAAGCAAAGTGCAATATTCCATTTGCAGCAGAACACAACACAGCACTCCTGCAAAGTGTACTTTAGTGTAACTATGAAGAAGCATTTTCAAGTAATGGGGTATGAAAGCCAGGTAAAAAGCTTGCAAGTTGGATATTTTTGGGATACCATTTGGATACTTGAACACCGGTCATCACGGCATCCTGAAGCAAAGTTTCAGCTGCATTCTGAAGAACATCTTTCAGCTTTCTGCGGGCTTGTCATAAGGACGGTCGTGGGACTGATGCCACAGGTCCATTCCCTATCTCCCTGGCTAGGGGTCGTCAGGGTGTCAGTACAGGTGTACAGGCCGTACGAACTGCAAAAGCTCAGCCTCTGCACGTTGCTCGACGATATCAGGATCTCATCGTATGTACATATATGTCACTTCCCGGTCCACCAATCGGTCAGGGATGGACCGCACTGTGCCACAGTGAGGAGACTAGACCCCTGCAGAAAGGGACGCAGCCTTCACGATCAGGAACAGAATCTGTCTGACGGCTTTCGCAGCAGAACAAGTCCCCGACTGAACACATATCGGGGTACGGAGATCATTGCAGGGCTGTTCTGCAGACTGGAAACAGAAAGGGAGAGGACGTCAGCATGGAGAAGGGTTGGTAGCCACTTGGTATGATGCCCATCAGCAGAGCAGCAAGAAGTCGATCATGGCTTGCGCCCCGGACAACTCTGTACGTGCTGCTCGTTCTTGGCCACGCCACCAGTTACCTGGTAGAAGGGCAAGGTAAGCAGGAGCGTGATTGCGTTGTTGTCTGAGCTTTCGACAGGTGGAATCACATACATGCTCAAGCTTCTATGCCTCTGCTTCCCAAGTGCCAAAATCAACATGTGCAGGACCTCAAAATCCGCCAAGACCACCAGGTGCCTTCCCAGGGGCTGGCCAGATACAGTACCTTCCACAGGTCATCACCGGCTCCTCATGGGTGCCTTAATAACCACCTTTTACAAGCCGCAATTCCATTGAGATGGTCAATCAGCTCCCATGCCACCTTCCTGAAGCGCATGGCATTCAGTCCGCACTGCTCATGTGGGCATAGTGAGTATTGCAAGCTCAGCATCTGTTCCATGTGTTGCAGGGCATTGTGGCAATCAATAATGTGTCACCATCACATGTTGGCGGCACTCCCAGCAGCCCCTCCTCTCCAGCACCTGGCTCACCTTCCCAGACTTCAGCGACCTCTCAGACGACACCCACCTCTCCAGGCGATCCCAACACTCCAGGCAGCCCTGGCAATGCAGCTGGCACCAATGGAGCAGCAGAAAGCCCTGCTTTGACTACTCCACCGGCGTCTCCAGGGGCGGCCCCAGCACCGTCAGCAGTGAGCACACCTGCAAGCCCAGCAGATGCAGCGGCAACCCCGTCTACCAGCCCAGCTGAGACACCTTCGAGCACATCCCCTGCCCTGGCCGACTCATCCTCCAGCGTGCCTCCCAGCCCAGCAGTGCCCGGCAGGCCAGCCCAGCTGCCGCAGCAGCCTGGCGGCCCCCCGCGGCTTGGTCAGCCAGGACCCCCAGCGCGGTAGGATTTTCATCCGCATATGGTATCACAGGCTGATGGTGCACAATGTGAGAGCATGTGTCAGAGCAGAGAACATACCAGAGCCTTTGGTGGCATGTGTCAGGTGGAAACCCAGAACATCAAAGTCATGAACATGAAAATGATCATGGACATAAAGTATGGTGCTGAGCTGATCATCGCTCATACGCAGGTGTGTCACCTGATGCACAGGCTGGTGTCAATGCAGCAAGCAGCCCTGCAGCCGTGCCGGCTGCCAATCCAGGCCCACTGGTGGCTCCCGCTCATGCGCCCCTTGCAGCAGCGCAGGCCCCGGCGCCGCTGCAGCGGTCGGCTGTTGATCGCAGGGCCACTGTTGTGGATGGCGTGCTGCAGCTGCAGGGCCCGAGGCTGTGGCCCTTCGACGCCGCACAGCGCATTGCCCTGAAATCAGCGCTGATAGCAGCGATGCCTGGCGTTGTGGCAGACAGCATCAGAATCCTGGACACCGAGCAGGCATGCCCTTCCGCAATCTGGAGCAATAGCCTGTTTTGCAGTGACATGCCATCACAGACCTATCGCATACCTGCCTGACATGCCCGCAACGCTCTGTGCAATGGACTTGCCCATCCGCTGACGCAGGTACCGAGTGTGCGCCATGCCTGTAATGCCTTGAGTGAGCGCAGATGCTGTCATGCACAGGCATCTGGGCTTGCGGAGCGGCGTCTCTTGCAGAGGCTCTTCCAGTCAATGCGCACTTCCAGGCGGAGGCTGCCACTGCTGGCGAGGCTGCCACTGCAAGAGACCAGATCACAGCTGCTGCTGCAGCTGGCAATCTTGCGGTGCGCTTAGGATGCACTCTGCCCCAGAAACAATGGCACCTCATGTCAGAGGCATTAGAAACAGCCTGGCGCAAGCCTCTGCCTCAGAGATGCGTGAAACACAGTTCTTTCTGGCACCATGAATCGCAAGGTGTCAGGTCAGTTCTGGTTGCCAATGTGAAGGTGTGGCTGTGTTCACCTTGCAGGCAGCGATGCGGTCACAGGGCATGACTGTGGAGAGTGTGAGGCTGCTGTCAGTAGATCTCACAACTCCAGCAGCCAGGGTGCAGCTGCCCTCAGGTGCAGTCAATGCTGCCGCGATAGCTGGAGGCGTCACAGCCGCGGCTTTGGTGATTGCGGCCGCCATTGGCCTTGGCGTGTGGTGGTCTCGGAAGCGGCGGGGGACCCCTGCACCGGCAGAGGTCCCACAGGAGCCCGAATATAGGGCAGAACCGTTCTACTGCGGGTGAGACATCTTTTGATTTTGCGGGGACACGACATGTCCTGTACTGGACAGTGCGTGTACGCTGACATGAATTAGAAGGCTCTTTGAGTCAAAAGCACTATGGGAGCAAGGGCGTTCACAATCCCCTTTTGTTGTGAGTTGGAAGAGCTAAACCTGAGGTGGGCTGCCTGCCTGGGACGTCGTGTGAATGGCATGCAGGGGCATGATAGGTTTGATGCTGCTGCAGCATGCATTGTTGCTTACGCACAATGGCAGCATGCTGGCAGTCAATCTGAGACAAGATGTCAAGTGGACATGATTGCAGGTCCAAGAAGGCGCTGTCACCAGAAAGTGCCATCAAGAGTCAGGAAGGGACTAGACCTCAGCCTGACAGGGTCATCGCCATGACTGATGCCTCCCATGCAGCAGTCATGGGCCTCAGCAGTGCCACAGGTACAGACTTTCTCCACAGGCATCTTCATCTTGCTCACAGCCCGGCATCATTGGCAGCTGATATTCACAGCGCCTCTTCAACTTCAGGGAAGCAGTTGCTATGCATGAGACAGACCTATGGCGAATGGGTGAAATGGATTTGCAGGAGAGGTCAATCAGCCTATGCCCAAGATGAGTCAGACAAGCACGCCTTCCTTTGAGTCTCACAGCAGCAGAGTCAGCGTGTCCTCTGCCCAGGTCCAGGCTACCATTGACCAGCTGCGCAGCCATGCAGGTGTCTAGCTAAGAGCCTCTTGCACATCTGTCCATAAACTCTATGTGATAGTTTGCATTGCTTCAGTGTCATTAGACATGCAACCCAGCAAGCTGGGTCTGCAATTCCTTGCCGTAAAATTCTGCCTGTAAATGCCTTGAAACAGCAGGGCTTCCAGTGGCATCCTCCAGTATTGCACTGATGGCGTATGCTGACTCAAAGAGGTGAGTGGGATAATTTTGAACAAGGTGTTCACCATGTATGCAGACGAGCTCTCGAGGGCAACCACGCCTGTGGTGGCCAACGCCTCCAGCACCGCCAAGCCTCTGGTTCTGACGCCCAATGCCAACATGGACATGCTGGGCCGCATCGCCGCCGCCAACGCCCAGCTCAGCGCCTTCACAGCCTCCCTCTCAGCCGAGACAGCCGCCCCCACCGTCTCAGCCCTGCTGGCCTCCAGAGTAGGGGTCCCCCCAGTCCTTCCTGTCATGGCAGGGGGTGCTCGATCTGTGCACCTGCCAGCGGCCTGTCAAGATGCCTAAAAGAGTGTGACAAGTCTGCAGAGCACTGCTTGTCTTGTCATTAGGCAAGAGACACTCAGAGATGTCTTGAGGGTCTGACATGCTAGAGGCCTCACAGATCGCAGGCTTTCAGACTCCTGCTTACTAGTTTTGCTCGACCTGCTCATTGCTTGAAGCTGCTTGTTGCAGGCAGCCGACCAGAGGAGGCTATCGGTGGCTGGTGCAACAGGTTCCAAGGTCATGAAGCTGAACACCGCTATGCAGTACCTCACAGAGAGCTCCCGCTTTGCTGGTGAGCCAACTCTTGAAGCTCACTGCCAAGCCGTGCACTGCTTTACAGATTGCCATTGCAAAGCTCATGCCCATCTGCTCACAAGGCTGTGGTGTGTCAGCAGTGCCTGTGTTGCACAAGGCATCCCGCAATGACTCCACGCTGACAGGCGCTGTGCTGCACAGATAAGTATGAGGTCGAGTCGGCCAGGATAGCAGGCGACTCCTGTATCATGGCCAGCGGCAAGCAGCTGTCCAGCGGCTGCATGGTAGTTCTCAAATTTTTTGTGGACGAGGACGCCTTCTCGCACCTCAAGCGCTTCCATCACCAGGCCAGGGACACCCAGTTCATCCCTGGCATGCCCCAAACTTACATGCACCCTTCACAGGCCTTGGGGTCCACTTCAAGGGCATGGCTGCAGTCTTGGAGGACCATGTGTGATGCATTGCCAGGCAGTGTCTGCACAGGAATCTCTGAGTGTGCTCAAAACTGTGCTGTGGCAGGTGTTTTGGACATGTTTGAGGCGGGCGAGGTGGCCCTGGGCAGCGGGGCCAGCCCGGCATGCATAGTCAGCGAGGCTGGGCAGTACTCACTGGCGCACTACATGGCGCGCATGGAACGCAACCCCAGCGCGGCGCGCCAGAAGTCCACGCTGACTCAGCTGCTGGAGGCTGTTGCCTACCTGCATGGCCGCAGCATGGTGCGGCTGCGATCATTATTCAAGTGGCGTGCATGCAAGCCTCAACCACTGGCAGAGACTTAAGTTCCTGCACCGTGATGTCAATGATGTCATAAGGAGGCCCTCGGCATGGGAGCCCATGGCAACCTGTCATTTCGCATGCTGACATTCGGTCGTGCTGAGGCTTGAGCTGCACCGACAGGTAGCCTGCTGTGCTGTGCAGGTGCACAGGGAGGTCCAGCCGGGCAGCTGCGTGTGGTGCGACAGCGTGAGCAGGTGGCGCCTGGCGGGCAGCGGGGCCTGGGCACGCAAGGGCACCGACGTCGCCCTGTCCTACAACCTGCGCTACGCCGCTCCCGAGGTGGCCCTCTGTCGGCGCTGCACCCCCTTGTGTGTGCCTTGCACACAAAGTCGCTTCTTTAGCAATTGCTGGCCGGATACACGATACCATGCCCCAGTTAATGGGGGCTGACCATATGATAGGAGTCCAAGGCCCTCATCTCCTGAATACATCGCAGCGTCCTGACTTGGGCAGCATGCAAATCCCCGATTATACTATGCTCTTCCCTGCAGGTTGTCATGGCGGATGCTTTGGGGATGGCGACCCGGCTCAAGATGAGCGGCCGTGCTGCAGAGGAGGCAGCGCATGACAAAGAAGCACAGAGCGCGGAACCAGGAGCATTGTCCAGCACCCCTGCAGCTGTGCCGCAAGGGCCAGTTCTACATGTGACACAGGTGATGCACCAAGATCTTGACATGTCTGACACAATGGCCACTTTCATGATGCACCATAGATCCAGCATGCCAATGGTGCAACAAACATGCTGCCAGTTTGTGTTGCACTCCCATGCTTGAAGTCCTTCATGATGTGAATCAAGTGAGGATGTCATGTAGAGAGTCAGGCAGGGCGGAAAGGGTTGGACATTCCTGTTTCTCTGCAGACCGCTTCAGACATGTGGGCAGTGGGTGCGCTGGCATGGGAGCTGCTCACTGGGCGGCCTCTCTTTGGGGACGCATTCTCTGACGAGGATGTCGTCATGGCGCTCCTGGGCTTCAAGCCTCTTCCCTTTGAGGCGGACCCCTCCCTCTGGGTGCTCTTTACAGAGTCGCAGGTAAGCTGCATGCCCTGTCACCTATGTTTTGTCGCTGACGCACAGCAATGCCAAGCTGTCACCCGCGCTCAGAGGTCGTCTGCTTGCATGTCATAGATGTCCAGGTCATCATCAAATGCTCTTTCTTGATTGGCGCAGCCATAGTCGGGAGCAATTCTCACAGCGCCTCTTAAGTGATGCTCGTCTGCAGGCGGCAGTTCTGCTTCAGGGCCTGCTGGCGCGGCGGGCTGAGCAGCGCCTGACTGTGAGCAAAGCGCTGCATATCATGGCCACTCTGGGCGACAGCAACTGACTTGGCGCTCATGGCATGGAATTTTCCACTTGGCTTGGCATTGAATCATTCTCAGCTTGGGAGAAGAGTGGCATGGTGCAGCAGATTCTGTGTGCAATTTACAAGCACTGCAATTGACACAAAGCATAATATGAAGCTGTTCTGATTAGGCTAATATGCTTAGCATATCATGGCAGCGTCCCTTGCTCTGGACAGCGACACCTGGGGTGTGGGTCTCGTGCAAGATATCGGCAAAGCTGTAGTAAAAGCTCGCCTGGTGCATGTATGCATCGAGACTTCTGAAGATATCTTCAAAGAAAATTTTGAGGTCAGTCGCGCCACTGATGCTTTCAGATGACCCATGGTCTTATAAGACTTAGCAGATCAAGACGTCCTCGGCATGCTGCCTTGTTGACCTGCCTTGAGAGCCAAGCTTCAAGTCAAATTATAGCCACACAGGGCTAAATTGATCTGTTGCCTCCCAGAATCTCCCAATGCCACTTCCTGAAGAGGCTCGAATTTGAAGGCACGAATGGACAGATAGGATCCTCTCTTCAAGTCCCTTATATCTTCCCGATAACTTCTTGGTGACGGAGCCTAGTGTGCTTCCAGTGCTCGCACAAGACAAGGGAACATTGATAGCCACGACGAAACCTGCATCACATTGACATGCCAGAGTCTTATATGCAGTGAGGAGAATGCTAAAACCTTCATTTGCAGCCTCGTAGCGGCTGCTAGCCAACCAAACGTCGAATGGAATGCTTGTTTGCCCTTGCCGATGAAGCCGAGGCCGTGCAAGGTGAAATTTTACTTGCATGAGCTTGCCAGGCACCATCACCGTCTTCAGCGAGATCTTCTGAGAGTGTGTCACACAGCTCACATAGCACGAATGCTGGGCGTTGTGGGTAGATTTGAGGTAGAACACCCCGCATCCCTGTGCAGACGAGGATCAGGACGCCTTTGCTGCTCTTTTGGAGCTGGCAGATCAGGAAGACAAGCAGGAGAGCTGTGCGTCCCAGAGCGCGGCCGTCAGCAGGCTTGGCTTGCAAGACAAAGCCGCTGGAGTAGCCCGTGAGCACGCCCATGGTCAATACAGACCTTCCAGTGCAGTGCAAACATCACAGGAGTCCAAGAGGAGCTTCAGTGGAGAGGATGCTTCCAATCCTGCTGTCCAGAGGCCACAGAAAAGAAACCGCTGCTCCTATGGCAGCAAGGAGAATGATGGCAATGTCAGCAATACTGCTGGCCGAGCGCGGCCACAGCCTGGCAACAAGCAGAGTGCTGCCTTCACTTCAGCTCTGGCACGCGACCAGAGAGCCCAGGCCATGGGCCGGCCTGCACACCAGGACGTCATCAGGAAGCCTGCATCAGCGCCCACACAGGAGAAATTCTCCGGCCTGAGGGTGTGCTCAGTGTCCTATGAGCCTGCTGATCTGCAACCCCGGCTCAAGCGAGTATTGGGCTGGAGCCACATGTACGGAAGGCAGTCATCTATGGCTGCGGCAGGGATGATCTTGCCTCCGCCCGGCATACGGGCTGGTCGCAGCTTGAGGTTGCAGCCGGGACAGCGAGCGAACGCGATGTGCTATTGCAGATGAAGAACCCAGTGTTCCCCAGCGTTGTCCTGCAGGAGCGTATGTCCATGCTGCACTTCCTGCGGCTATCGAGGGTCAGGTGAGACTGTCTCCCTCGTGATGTGCCGCCAAGGCTGCCCACCTGGAATCCCTCACAGATGATTGCACAATGCTTCACGATCAGGTCAGTCAATGGTGCTACCAGGCTGCTGGTCTGAGAGGTAGGTACGATGTCCCACAAAGCCATGACGCTGATGAGGGTGTGGCGCAGTGAGAGAGCGGCCGCAGGCGAGGGAGGCAGTCAGTGGGCCACAATTGGAGTCTTAGCTGAGAAGTTCAAATCAGGCCAGAGCTCATCAGGGCAGGCATATTCTGCATGGCAGATCTCAGATCTGACAGGCGAGGCACATACCACACACTTCATCACTGAGCATATGCAAACCTCTATGACATGTGCCCTGATGTAATGTTAGATGAGGTTCCACAAGGAGAGGCCTCACCTTGCTGTTGGGCTCATCACGTCCACTATGCGGAGATGGGATGGCTGGCTGGCATGCAGGGGCTTCGCTGAAGCTGCTGCTGTTTGGTGATGCCCACCAGAGCCACTACAGAGAGAGCGAGGGCTCTATCATTTCCATCTGCAATGCGCGCATGTCGGGGCAGGGTGGTCGCTGCTGGAAGCTCCAGGATGCCAGCAGCATCTACAAGCTGGGCACCTCTGCTGACTACGCCCTCTGTGGCGCCAAGATCAAGGTGGCCTATTCCTTATGGTCTATGTGTGCACTGCAATGATGACAGCGTTGCCCTGTCACCTTCTCCAGATGACACTCACAGCTGCACATGCTGTATTAAGATGGGAGCAACATCCACCCTGCGCCACTGGCTCTCATGTCGCACGTGTAGTGAGGAAAGGTGTTACGCGAGCAATGCATGGTGTGTGGAGACCTCTCACCTCGAATTGCATGCATGTGCAGGGCGGCGGCTCCTGCCGCAATGCTGTGAACGCGAGCGTGTGCCGCTTCTGCGACCACCACGTGCAGGGCGAGTACAAGCGCCTTAACAGCAGCAGGGGCCCTCTCATGACAGCCACTGTCGCTGCTCAGCTGGGCAGCCGGGCCAGGGCGGCTGGTGGGCAGCACTCGTCATCCCAGAACGCTGCGCCGTCATTCCAGTACAGCTGCCAGCACAATGCTGCCATGATCTCCCGATGCCCTGCATGCTGATAGCCTTGTCCAGGCATCACTTAGCACGTTGTCTCCTTGCGGTGAGACATGCTCATTAGGTGCAGTGTTTTGACTGCAGCGCGGTCTTAGATACTAGCATTGCTGGTCATGACCCAGGTGTACTCACATATGCTTCACCTGCAGCCAAGAAGCAGGCGCGACCACAGCTGCCCTGCTATGTTCCGCCTGAGTCAGACATGCAGCACCTGGACAGCTCAGCTGCCACCTTCGCCTCACAGGGCGCGAGGTATGCAGAGAGGATCCCCGCTGTGTTGTAGCTTATTGATGGCAATACTATGACTCTACAACGACGCACTTGCAGACCCTACTTTACATAGATGGATGGGGATGCATACACCGATTATCTGAGCAGGCACGTGACAGTCATAACAAGAGCGCCTCACTTCCTTCACACTGCACTCAAGCATTAGCAATGCTTGAGAATTGCATTGTGTCCTCAAAGGCACATTGCTGGAGTCTTCAGCAATAATTCTGCGGAGGCAGGGAGGGCTCTCGCCCCACAGACTCAGTCTCAGCCAGGTGCTGCTCCAGGTAATCATGGATGCATTTGCTCCAATTCTGGGAAGTCTGTCGCAATTGCTGTCCTGCGAGCGTGCATGTGCCAGAAATAACTCAGAGGTCACCAAGATGCGCTTTGGCGGCATGGTCTTGATGCAGGATTACTGCACCTTACAGGCAAGCCAAGGGTCGCACCCAAAACGGAGCCGGGAGCCTACCAGTCACAGGCAGCTGGGCCTCAGGCTATAGGCAGCAGAGAAAGTGGGCCAGCCACCCACAGGCAGGCCGCACCTCTGCCGAGGCCCTTGAGGATGCAGCTAGACCTGCCAACGAGGAAGCAGCCAAGACCTCTGCAGTCCCAAGCAGGCTCTGAGCCCAGGACCGCGCAGCATCAAAGCGCACCGGGCACCATGAAGCCTGCAGGGAAGCCAGGTGGCATGCAGGCGCGCATTGCCCGGCAGGTGGGCAGCCTGGGCCCCGAGGCCTCCAGAGCAAAGACTGGCGCGGAAGCCCTTGTCCTGCTGGAGGAGGACGAGGCTGGCTGGGACGCTGCAGACCTGCATAGCGTGCAACAGAAGGCCAAAGCGGTGCCACGTACGCCTCTGCCTCTCGCTCTGACGTACTCTCAACAATTACAGATAAGTGTTGTCGTCCAAGCATTTCCATACCTTTCATTTGCAAGAATGCTTGCTGTCTTTTGCTTGAGCTTGCTGCCAGTCAACCGGTCTGCCCCTTAGATGACCGTCATGGGCATGTGGCTTGCTGCGATACTGCGATGCGGACGACTGAGCCACCTGTCTCCCTGCTCTGGCACAGCTTTGAGGGGTCTGCACATGGGGCTTTCTGGGGGTGATGGTCTACGCTGACATGCAGAGCCTGATCGTGGGGCAGAAGAGGAGGAGCATATGCCTGCTGTGCCACAGCCAGTCTCTCCTGTCAGGGCGGCCGCGGCACCAGCATCCCACCCAAGCAACCTTCCACAAATGGCAAAGCAGGCAGAGCGGGCGCAGGCCTTGCATAAGGCTGCCCAAATAATCCAAAGCAGAGGTACGGACCTGCACTCACCAGCTCAGAGGTAGACAATGAGCAGTGGTGACTCCTACTATGCGCATATCTGCCTCTGCAGACTGAGGCGTGGAATGACTGTGAAGGGCACCCAAGCTCTGGCTGGTGCTTCGGCAGATGCTGTGACTGACTTCTCCTGAGCTATGCAGGAGGCATGAAAGCCATGACAGCCCAGCAGGACGCCTCCCAGAGATGCACATCAGGCCTTGCAGCCGCGCGCGCTGCTGCTGCTGCTGCTTCTGCGGCAGCCTCGACTGCCGCACCGGCTGCCCCAGGTGACTCCCCACCATATTCACACTGTGCCCATCACCTGAGCCTGCTGTCTATGGCCATGGTCCTGGGCAATGCAACCTTTCTGCAAAGAAGTAAAAGCGTCAGCAACTGGCTATCTGTCTGCCCATGCCTGTTGTTACTGTTAGATGAGAGGGCTCTCAAGGCAGCATGGCGGCTCTGCAGGTTCTGCAACGCCTGGTCTCACACCCGGAGCATTCTTCAAGCAAAGCCAAGCCAGCCGACAGCCGACACTGCCAAACCCATGGCTGCTGCGCCTTTGGGCAGCCGGCATCGCCTCACGGCCCAGCCCGGGCTGGCCTCCCAGAGCACAAGGGGCAAAAGGCCGGCTGCAGCAGCAAAGCATCAGGCGGTGGTCTGCAAGCAAGGCCAGTCAGGTGCCATCACTGTACATACGCAACTTCACATGAGAGCCTGAATGTGACAGTCTTGCTGGTCTGTGAGATTACGCAGGCTGTATGACTGCGGTTCAGCTCACATTTGGCATGCTGGTCAGGAAGTGATCACAGTCAGGGGCTTGATACAGGAATTGCACATGCAGCATTTGCAGCTGCTTTTGGAGATGTCCTCAAAGATGTGGATCTGCAGCACACATCCACAAGGTGATCCTCAGCAGCCTTTCATGCTTCACAGATGTCTCATCTCCGACCACTGTGAGTTGCAGATTGCCATGAGCTCCATAGACTCAGCCTGACGGGATTGCATGGCAAGAGGCATGCTGTGCCTTGTGAAGGTACACGGCAGTGATCGATGATGAGGAGCATGAGCGGATCAACTCATTGCTGGGCAGCATGCAACAGCGGGACGAGGCGCAGCAGCGCATGGCGTCCATCACGCACCTCACCGTCACCGCCTGGCGCTGCGCCACCTGCGAGTCCACAACGGATAAGCGGCGGCCCGCCTGCCAGGTCAGGCAGCACTCACGATATAGCCACGCAACAAATCCTGCCATCCTCGCTCCATGCTGCAGCCTTTTGCAGACATGCTGCTTTAGGGAGGTGGCCTCAAATGCTGAGCAGCAAGATGTGCCACAGCTGGCATGGGCAGCAACAGCGGGGGTCCAAGTCTTATGGACAGGATGGAGAAAATCGAGCTGCACTACCAGTATTGTTGAGGGGCTGCTGCTGGCTGGTGCAGGGGCATGAGGGCAAGAGCGTGACTGTGACAAAGCGATGGTGGACATGCACCGGCTGCAACCATCGCTTCAGCACTCTGGGCGTCAAGTACCCCAAGACGCGCTGCCCCAACCCGAGGTAGTGCTGGCCACCTGAAGAATTTCTCAGAGGGCCAGTCATGCAGGCCTGTCTGATTGAAAACTCATCCATCCGGCTTCCAGCTTGGCTGATTTCTGAGTTCTGATTGAAGCTTTGCAAGAATGGGCCTTCTTTGACATACAAGAAAGTGCAGGCAAAGATGCTGAGGCTGCCGGGTAGAAGAAGATGTCAAGGTCGATGCTGAAGGCGCCTGGCTGGTGTCCAGAGAGCTGATATGCTACCGCAGGTGCACTGCTCCAGAGAGCGATTTCAGAAAGGCAGGCATGGCACCATCCAAAGTCAAGTCTGCAAGCCTGGGAGGGGAATCAGCAGTAGCATCTCGTGAAGACTTCCAGGCAAGGGGCACAGAGCACAGCTTCTGCCTGAAGTAATTGGGACTCTGAAACCTCTACGCACATCTTACACTGCCGATAGACAGGACTGTCTCGTATATCATGATCTGATCAGAGTGCTGCTGCTATTGGCAACACATTGATCTGATCTGTACTGAAAGTCCATTTGTTGACCAATCAAATTCATGCATCCGTACAGCCACATGGCCTATGCTCTCGGCCTCCGCATTCGCCTATCAGGTGAGAATTTGATGGCGTGCTAGAAACTTCAGGTGTATCAGCTCTATATCACTTGCATGAGATACAAACTTCAGAGATACTTCCAAATGCCCCTAAGATAGTCAGCCAGCGACAGCAGGGTAAGTCCAGCCGCAATCACCAGCAATGGAAGGCCCACTGCTGCACACACTCCATGAAGTGTGCCTCCTCCCCCGCCAGCAGTGTACAGCAACAATGTGATCGACACCATCTGTAAGAGCAAGAATGTGTCGCAGATGACTCCATTCAACGCATGGAATTCAATAAGATTGACAGCCAGACACGCTCACGATGCAAAGTGCTGCTGTCCTTCTGTAGAGCAGGATATGTATGAAAGAAAGCTGCCTTTTGATGCAGTGCACAGATGGCCAACGTGATGGCGCAGACTATCACGAGCTGCAGCAATGACCGGCTAGGAGGGTGTACCTGTGTCGCTGTCTTCCACTTTCCCCAGGAGCTGACAGCCACAGACTTGTAGGCATTGCCCCCAAGGGTTGCTGCCAGCTCTCTCAGCGCGGACATGGCAATCTCCCTGCCAATGATCACTGCATGACATACACCCTTAAATGTCTGAGCGCTCAGACACACAGCTGACTGCTTGCATTGCAAAGGAGGATGTGTGATGGAGGAGATCAGCATGTCGACTAGACTGCCTAGCTCAAGCTGGCAATGTCGATGACAGAATTGCTGATAAGCCTCTCACAGTTTGGATCACAATCAAGATGCCTGCAAGGAACGATTTGGCCATCTGCTCTTTGTCAAAGCTTATTGATGCACTGCTTTGCAAGCCCACCTGTGCTCAGAAGAGGCACAGCCCAGGCATTGCCCTGCAAGGGTCCACATGCAGGGGCTGCGAGCTAAGGAGGATCAAAACAGCTGCCACCATCAGCTTGTCAGCCACTGGGTCTAGGAAGGCCCCAAAGGCCGAGATAAGCTTCTGCAAGCATGGAACTGCAGCATTGCATGATGCGTAGCTATCAGCTCACATGGCAGCACAGTTGCATTCCAAGCTTTGGGCCTGTTGCAGGCGAATGGTGAGCATCTGCTGGGCGTCAGTACTCACTATCCTGACATGCTACATCTATACTCAGCAAAATTCTCTGAAGCGGCGTACAACACCGTCCTGAAGAGCACTCGCTCTTCTTTGAAGCCATGACTAGGCTTGCAGGAGACACAGGAACGGATGGCTCCGCACCATCCGCCTTGCCAGGTAGCCATCTAGGAAGTCGGTCAGGGCAGCCAGGATAAAAATGCCACAGCAGGCATGTGCTGCATGCCCGGCTGACTGTACCACACTGCGTAGGGCAACACAATCTTGAGAGGCGGCAGCCAATCAGCAAGCACAAACAACGTGAGCTCGATGCGGGTGCTCACCTGCCATGACCAAAGGGATGGCTGCTATTCTTCCCAAAGTCAGGTATGTTGGCAGAGTAAGAGCCTGGAAACACCATAGAAGGCTCTGTACAATCAAGATGTATCACAGATGCCCACATACATGCCTTGTACTAGCTTCAAGGCTTGCCTGGGGGAGGTATCTGATGTAGATGCTGCTACTGCATCATCAGCCGAGCAACATAGGCTGGAAGGGTGCCGTTGCATTCCTACCCCTGCAAGTGCCAAGCTTGTCTATCACTAAGGCCATTTGTGGGAGTCAAGGGTCAGGCATGGACTGTGCTGTCAACTACATGACCATCTGCATGGCCTGCATACCCTGAAAGCCAAAAGAAGCCTTTGCAACAACCCCAAAGCAGGACGAGCGCTCGATTTGTGCTGTGGTTCTCCTTCGCCGCGGTGAATGCAAGACGTGACGTCGATTAACAGTCTGTTCTGTCAAGGATTGGACCTGCGATCTGGGCCTATACTCGGCCTTGCCAGCCAGCATTGAGGTACTGCAGTGTGTGTTGGACTCTCCTTCAAAACTTTAAGGAGCGTCATATTTGCCTCGTGTTACCAGGCTGGACAGGAGAAGTCATTTGGAATAAGCAATTGGTCGCCAATCAGATTGCCAGGGGACTAGCTAAGCAACTGCAGGTGCAAAGCACATAGCCTGACATCACCATTTTGCCAAGCTAAATGCAGAAAGGGCCCTAAAAACAGATCCGAGAAGGCCAGAAGATCTAGGAAGCAACAAAGCCTAATCTGGCAGCTCGGGAGGCCTCGATCAGATGAGACCCTTTGTTGGGACATTCGGTGCGAGGTGCACCGATTATTTAAGCTTTGAATGGACGCACAAAGGGCTCTTTGGGACTGTGACCTGTCTTAAGGGCGCACCGTTCGGCCACGAGGGGCCAGGTCTCCATCTTGAACCCGCAAACTGCCCAGCTGGAAGCTGTCCAAGATCCAGGGGATCGAAAGC